>JAQFZN010001933.1:0-13299 GCA_034687075.1 Geophilus carpophagus
TAAAATCCCCAGATGCATCACCACTTGATTTTTTTGATTTTGGATTACTTAAACAGAGACTTTTTCATCGCCATGTCGTAACAGTAAAGGCTCTTTGGAAAGCCCTAAACAAAGAGTGGGAACAAATAATAATTGCTGACATTAGAAAAGTGTTTGATTCATGAAAATTAAAGTATCGATAGATAGTTAAAAAGCAAGGTAATCACACAGAAAACACAAAAAGAATCCACAGAAGAAAATTTAATAAAAATAATTAAACTAAAAACATTCAGTTTTAATGAACACCCTCTGTAATATTAGAATATAATAACATCAGTTTTGTAAAAATATCCTCCTTTAAAGCATTCTTAATTACCAAGTTTATTTTAGTAAAATAAAAATGTTTCTAAAAATGAACTAATTTCTTACTTGGATTCACATCAGAGAACCAAATCTATAATATAAATTACTTTCTTTTTCCTTCCTTTTGCTTCACCAAGCAAAACATGAAAAATATATTTAAAAAATATATTTAAAAAAATTAAAAAATTAAAAAACACTTTGCCCATTATTTTTCTTCTTCTACTTTTGAATGAGAAAATTCATTGAGCAACCAATCGACCCATAGCTGGCAGCTAATCGATTTTCACTCAATTAAACTTGTAATCAAGGTCTAACTGCTCCTGCCAACTTTCTCAGCCAATTTGACGCTTCCTTTTGCTTTTAACAATACATTATATTGTGTGCTGACATCTTTTTTTTCACTCACTTTAATCTGATGACATGATTGAATAGCAACTTCAAATAAAGTCAAACTTACAATTTAAGTTTCAAGTTTCGCTTGACTTTGATTAAATAACTTCTAAGAATGGGTTTCAAGTGCACGAGCTTCTTGGATTAGAAAATCTATTTTTAGATTTTAATAAATTGAAAAAAAAGACATTTTGTCTTTATTAAAAAAAATAGGAATAAAGTCCTAGTTTTAAGCATTTGTTTTTAGTAGTTTTTTTATTACGAAGAAAAGTTTGTTATCTTTAATCTGTTTGCTTAATTTTATTACTCTGTATTACTAAGCTTTTGGAATTATCTGGCTGCAAAGAGATTAAAAGTTGAATAAAATAAATCCCAGTTACTCCAGAAACCAGTCTCAAGCTCAGAATTCAACATTTGTCTAATTAAAATTTTAAATACATACCATTTACATTAAAACTTCTTGTCTTAACCTTAAGGGGATTTGTCAAAAAAACCACCATTAGCAAATCATTTGATATTTTCTTTGCACATCTTCTGATTTTAATTATTTTTTTATTTATATCTATATTTACTTGTGTAAATTTTGCTTTATTAATAATAAAGCAAAATTTAAACAATAAAAAAAATTCGCATTCATTTTTTAAATTTTTAATTTTTTAATATTTTAATTCTTAATATTTATTTTTAAATTTAAATTTTTCAGCTATTTAACGGAAAATTGCAGGGATTTGAAGGAAATTGTGAATTTTGCGATATGTTGGTCTATTTTGAAAGGAGTAACAAGTCATATAAATGTAACATGTGAATTATTTAAACTTATACATGTGTTAATTTATTTTTTAAAAATCAATTTTGACTTTATTCACATATGTTTACTCCTATTTCTTCATTGTTTAAGCCTTTTCAATCTTTTCCCTATGATCATCATAACTTTTTTTTTCACCAAATCTTTCCAGGTCTTCTTTTTTGCTTATTATAGACATATCTACATATCTTCCAGTTCTGATGATGATCTTAGGGAAAAGATCAAAAAGGCTTAAACATTGAAGAAATAGGAGTAAACACATATGAATAAAACCAAAACTGATTTGTAAGTAAAGCCATGTTCACATACACTTGAAATTTTTTTAATAGCTAAAATCAAAAAAGTTGCAAAAGGGTCTGTTTATTACTCAGACATTATTCAATTAAATGATATTTTATAATAAAATCTAATAAATTGATAGAAAATTTGTGTAGTAATCTCACTATTAATGTGTCTATCAAACTAAATTTGATAAATTAAAGTAATCATTCACTTGAGTAATAATAAATTTTAAAAAAATCAAGCGAAAACAAACAAATTAGTTAAAAGAGGTCAGGGATCAACATAAAAGCAAAATATTTAATTCCATCTGATGAAAACATTCTTTCAACAGTTTGAATTCAACATCAAAACAACATTGCAATTCCAAACTAAAAAATTAAAAAAAATTTCAAAATAAATAAAAAGTATAAAATAAACAGTGACAAATCCTTGGAGCAAATTTCAGGCTCAGGTGAACAGCAACAAATCTTTCTGTCCCTATCTATAAAAAAAACTTCTATTTTTGTTCATATTAGAAAAAAAGCAATTTATAAACCTTTACAGTGACAGAAAATGTGTCGAAATTCCTCTTCTTTCTATTTTTTCCCAAACAAAATGTTGTTAGTTTCTTTTTTATTTTTTTCTAAATGTAATAAAAATGAGATTCTTTCACCTAGACTATAAAAACCCGGTGCAAATGATCCTTCTCGTTGAGAAACCCAGAGCAATAGCTGTGTTAAACTAATAAAAATTTGTTGACATTCTTATCAGACATCTTAAAAATGTAAATAACAAATAAAAATGTAATAAAAAACTATTTTAAATAAAGTGATGTTTGTACATGTTGATACTTATTAATTCATTGACAATCTGTCCAATGTTAGTTAATTAATCAATTACTTTATCGCTTTTATAACCGGGTGAGCAGGGCTTTATGGGAAATCAATTGAAAAGTTTACACAACTGGAAGTAATTGATTACTGGTATAAATTAGGGTTTTATCTAATTTTATCAACATTTTAAAATTTAAAAACTTTAAAATTTCATATTTTTAAATTTGTTATGGTCGTTATTAACATAATTAGAGCTTTAATTCTGTATGTTGTGTAATCTTATTAAATAATTTTAATGCTATGCATAGCAATTTATTAATTATTTATCTTTTATTTATTTTGTGATGTTTTAATATCATATTATTCATTAAAATATGAATAAATATGGAAAATTAGAAAAATCGTTAATATTTTATACTTTATTTATAAAAAAAATTAAAAAATGCCAAAAAAGTCTTAAAAAGTTAATTTTTTTAAATTTTCTATTTACATTAATTAAAATATAAAATAAAAATATATTTTAATTACTAAATAAAAAGAACTCCATGTGACATTTCAAAGACAATGAAAACATGTCATTTCCAAATGAATATTATATATAGATCCAATTAATTATAAAAATAATAACAATTATTATAATAATAATAAACAAAAATATCTATTCAATACCTCATTCAAGGTCATTTCATAATTTTCCTTCAACTAAATAAAAAAAAATGTAACAGAAAAAAATATTAGAATAATTTTCAATTTAATTCTTCCTTTCCCTTCAAATAATAAATCTTAATAAATTCAATTTTAAACATATCTGCCATTTAACAATGTTAAAAGCTGCATTAAATATATATTTGCAGTTCGTGCTTTCATTTAGAAAATTAAGATTAAGTTGATCATTACAACTCTCAACAAATTAGACGATTCTATAGTTGTTCTCAATTTCTAACTTGAGGTCTGCTTAGTTTCAAGTACATACTCGTTTGCTACTGACAGATGCAGTTTAGGCGAGCGTGTTAAATCCATCTATCTCTCAATACTTTCTGCGGTCACTGCCCAATCAGCTGATGTCTTACGCCTCAGTGCACATCTACAACAATTCTTCTAATTTCCATTCTAATCTATTCAATTTATTTATTTATAGTACTTATATAAAATTAAATAAAACTGCAATTCTTTATTTAAAAAAACATTCACATATTTTTTTCTTCACCAATTTTATTTATTTATTCTTTATTTAATAATTGTTAACTGTATTGATTATTGATAATCGAGATAAACTGATAAAAAAATTTAACGCCAATAAATTCAATTATTTTATTTGGAATTTGGTCTCAGGTTATGACTCAAGGATAGATATTGTTTCTATTCAATATGGCGTACGACTAATGGCTGCCTGTAAATTAATCACAATAATTCACAGAAACAGACCACGAATTACTGGGAGCATATTTTCGATCCGAACAATTTTTTTTCTAGTTTTTTAATTATTTTTAATCTTTATGGGGGCTTTCAAAAAATATCAAACAGGGCCTCAAGAGACCTAGGGCCCTGGGGAGTTGAATTAGATTTGTTTTTAGAATTTGATTGTGTTAGTTGGAAATAAATGGTAGAAAAACAGATTTAAATAAACAAAACAATTAATTTAAGATTGAGTGCACTCATTGTTGTTTTATAATAAATTATACAAGCATTTTATTTTTGTTCTATTTACATTTACTTCACCATCTGCTTCTGGTTTCAAGGCCTTGTTAGAAGTTCTGTTACGTCATTAAATTTCAATTTTAACTAATGCTACCACTCCACTGGAGCAAAGTTTTAGAATTCTAGATAATTATTTATCTCTCTCATTTTTCCCAAATTTGAAATTTATGTTTATACTTTTAGCTGCCACCTGTAGGTAGATTTCTACTACAATCAGCCACTTTGATTGTTATTTCTAGGGCTGTGCAACATTCAGAATTTTGTGATTTTTTTGTGGTATATTGCTAAAATCCCTTTTTCATAAGCTGCCATATAAATCGCAAAAAAATCGCAAAATTTCTGCAATTGTGATTACACTCACACCTCGCTTTACAGCCTAGACACGTTCCAGAAAAGTTGGCCGTTTAGCAAAAAGCTGTATAACGAATCATTAAGTATGCAGCATTTTTTTTGGCCATATAATGAAAATTGTAAGCCGTAAATAAAAAGTGTCATAATGAAAGCAAGCCGTTATAGCAAAATGTAGTATAAAGAGCGGTCGTATAGCGAGGTACGAGTGTGTTTGCTATTTTAAGATTTTTGTGATACTAATGTTATTTTTACCAAATATTTCATACAATGATAAAGTGTAATTATTCTATTTATTAATTTTTAAGAAAACATTTTAGAATCACAAAGATTGTGAATATCACATACATTGTGATATTTCAATGTCAATATATCACATAAATCGTAATATTGCAAATTCGTAATATCGCAAAAATGCAATATTATAATATCACGATTAATCCTATTTGTTTTTCTATGCGAATAATTGTAACAATATTCAAAAAAATATATCGCAGTATCACACACCCCTAGTGATTACCTATTGCAATATTGCTTTTCTCGTTTATTTTTTAATTGAGTTAAACAAAATTAAAATTTTACTTAACCAAATTCAACACACCTACACATTAAATCACCTACACATTAATCACCAACTGGTCACCAGATCTTTGCCACTCCTCTAAACTCACAGTAATATGCAATTACACTACTACAATTACACATCTCTACACAGCCACAAGATTAAAGTTCAAATACTCAAGTACTCAACTTTAATTTACTGGTGATAATGATGATAATAATAACAATCATATCAATCCTATAAGGAAAATGTTACTGTTAAAAAATTACATCATCCTAATTTATTCCAACTTATAAATACTCATAATTGCTATCAATAAAAAATTCTTTCATCTTTTAGCTCCTTAATGACAGTAATGACAATTTCACCAGCTTCTCGGCAAATGTCCAAGTCACGCGTGATAAATGCATAATATAACGTCCATTTAAAATGCATTTAGTAAAGATGAAATATAAAAATCAAAAAATTAACATTTCATCGTAATAAATTCAACTTTTTTCGAACTTTGCAAATCTTTAACTGATATGGGTGGGAAAATGTTGTTTTACTATAAACACTTGACATTCAAGTGGCTTTCCCTGGCTCGTAAAACGCTTTCTCTTGTCCATGAATAAAATGCTCTTCTGATAACGATTCTCATCCCAACCTTGAAAACTGTCTCTCTCTTTGCCTTCTTTTATTTGGATACATGCCAAACACACAAAACTTAATAAGAATCAAAACACAAATCCAATTTTCACTCTGGGAATTCACCTATTCAAATTCTGTGTAAACAAAGTGGATAACCCCAATATGAATATAAAATCAATGCTTAATCCACCGATTATCTGCATTCATTTTTTTCTCATTGCGGTTAAATTTTTCTTTGGATTTTTGCCCATTTTTTTATGGAAGAAAATTTATTTTTTCTTAGAAATTTGAAGCAAACTTTTCTTTTGGGGTTATTGTTCTCTCGGTCAATCGCATCATCTGTGGATCGATGTAGCGGTTAATTAACCGTGATTCATTCAAATCTGTTGAAATTCTGAAATAGAAAACTAAAATTTCTTATTTTCGCATTATGTTTCTGGTTTTATTTTGGTTAATTCAATTTTTCTGTTTCTGTTTTAAAGATGTTGATGAGAGATTTTTGGTTGATTTTAAATTAAATTACCACAGTTGACCTAGGATTCATTTGCATGATCAACTGTTAATTAAAATTCTCCTTTTCTACTTTAGATTCTTTATAAATATATAATTACCTTGCTTGTTTGATAATATTCAGTTTCGATCGGTGGAAAAAAAATTTAAAACTCAAATTCGGTTGAAAAATCATTTCAGCCATTTTTTTAAATGTTGGTTCGAGATAAGGCACAACATTTATTATTAATGTGATTATACACAACGGATTGCCCATTCTAACAAGTAAAATGAACAAGTCATCTAACTATTCTTTTATCTCACCTTTCAAAAAAAAAGAAAAATAAATAATGAATAAAATGGCAGCCATTACGAATATCAGGAAACAAAATTTAACTAAAGATGTTCGGTTTTAATGCCTTTGACGAACCTTAATAACCACATAACGACTTTGTATAGACATTAAACTAGTCATTACATCACATGTTAAAAACAATGAAGATACAAATTTAATGCTTCATTTATATTTAACACAAAATGTTGACGATAAGAATATAAAGAGAATTTGAACCAAAATTTTTACCTTTCAACTCACAAATGTAGCTCCATTAAAAAAAACTTGCAGATAATTCTTTACCTAATTAAAATTTCATAGAACTTTATTCGACTCCATTTGAAAATATACAGTTATTTCGATTTTCGCATCAATTATATCAAATCTACTTATCTAAAGATGTAATCCAGAAAAATCGAGAAAAACCTTATAAAACAGTTATCGCATCCGGGTAATTTATATTATTGGTTGCCACCTGTAGGCAGCATTTTAGTTACAATCAGCCATTTTGATTGTTATTGCCTGTTGCAACTTTAATTATTAATCGATCGAAGTCTTTGAATTTTCCAGATAATTAAAATATTTTTTCTCATTCATTGAAAAAAGAAAAAGAAAAAAAAATCACAAAATTACATCACCTTTTGTTGCCGAAAAGAAATACGATTACACCTTAAATAAAATGACACTGAGTGCTAGAAAATGTGTGAAAAAGAAACTTGTTAATGCAAAATACCATCCAAGTGCTCTTATTTCACGGTTATGGTCCCATCTAGACTACATTGTCAGCTTGGCCTAGGTTGTACCCAATTCCCTTGCTGACAATGACGCTTCTATAGTTCTTTCAATGTCAACAAACAGATACAATCATCGTTTATGCACTAAAATATTTTCATTTTCTTCGGATTTTTCAAGATTCAAAATCTTAAAACTTAAAAAAAAAATACAAAACAAAGTAACAATTTATCTATAAATATTTAAAATAATTTTCTCAAAAGCATGTTACGTATATTTCATCTCAAACACTATTAAATAGAGCATTAATTTCACTCTTTTCTTTACTAGATTAATTTTCCTCACTTTTATCTAATTTTTAAATTCTTTTTGGTGAAAAAAAATAAAGGAATTTTCATTTCGTATCGATTTTTCATACCATATGCTAATAATTAGCATGACAATAAAGACAATTAAATTCCATAAAAATTCAACGCTTTCTTCAAGCATTCAATTAGATAAAGAACTGATTTACATTCAAGGAATTAAATTTAAAAGAATCTAATAAGGAAATTTTACAGTAAACAAAAAATAAAAGAATTCAATTCAATTTTGAAAATAATAAAACAAATAACAATAAAACTCATCCGTGTATTGATTTCAAAAGCTTAATCTCCCAACGAACGTTATGACTTACATTAAAATTGTATAGTTTTCGATTGGTTTGTTGAATTAAATGTTTAATCGCCCCCAAAAGGACAAGTAGGTCTCGTCGTATAAATAAATTGACGACACACTATACGTAATCAACCCGTTTTTCGAGCGTTGACTCCGAGGTCTGTCCATCACCTGAACAGGTTGGAGTAATACTTGTTCCCTGATAACTAATTCGCATTGACTTTCTTTCATTTGTCATGTATTTCCATTAAAAGTAATGTTAGAAAATTTATTTGTCGCGAGCGATGTTGTCTGTCACCTGCTTTTCTGTACATATTTTATTTATCTATTGATTTGTATATTTTCTTGACTTATAAATATATTAAAAACAGTTATAAATTTCATGAATAAACATTTGTCTCAATAAAAATAATATTACTTTACCTTTTATTTATACCTTAAATTAATGTATTTTTGCGAGTAAAATTTGAATTTTTTCCGTTACTTTTCCCCATTTCATTCTTAATTACAAAATAAACGATATCAATAATAAAATCGATCATTAATGCAATTATAAATCAACTATTCATTAATCTTAACTAAATTACAGCACCTAAAATAAATTTCAATCAAATATAATTAACCTATAGAAATATTTAAAAAAATTTCATTTTAATTTTCATAAACATTTCGAATGCCATCACTAGTCGATACAACGGCGCTGAATTAAAGTCAACATAACTAATTCACATTTAAACACCATTAAAATACCCATATCACCATAATTAACTATAAAATCACCTTAAACCACATAATTCAATCTAATTCAACAATAAATTCGCATTTTTCATTAATAAATAAATAAATAAATAAATAAATTTAAAAAACAAAACCACCAACCTGTCTCCAGAGTAACGATGCAAAGGCGTCAGCGATGCAAAAAGCAACAGCACTGTGTACGATAGGAAGAATGAATCCCAACAACGTAGCTACGTAAAGCCGTAACGGTAGCATAGCGTAGCAGAGGAAAATAACAAACACGATTTGCCAAACACCATCAGCCGCAGCATACTTGGGCGAGTCGCCACGATTAGTGTAATTGACCGGCAACGATGCGATCACCAGTAGAATACACATGCTAACAATCACCGTACATATTCCAATAACATGCGTGTCCTGCATCAATTTCGAATGAATATACAGCAACAAGCCGGCAAAAACCAAGCAGTGAAACACGTGATAAACATTCTCAACAGTCGGTTGCTGCACATAAACGAAACTAAGCGCGGCTAAAACTGCCGAAAGGAGGAATCCTAAAGCTAAAACACTAGCTACGGATCCTTGTTGCAGTTTGAAATTGTACCGTTGGAATAAATTCTCCAATTCATCGTTCTCGAATCGCCGGCGATTCAGCAGCCGTGAAAAAGCCACTTTTCTGTGAGAGTTCATTGCTTTCACCGAGTGATCCATCGCTCGAACTGGATGCCGGCGCTGCCGACGACGCGCTTAGCTCATGCGCCGTACTCACAGCAGTTTGGTCGGCAACGAATCGCTGAGTCCGAGCTCTCAACCCGCCATGCTCCTCCTCGTGCTGCACCAAAATGGGAGTGGCGGCTACGTCACCCGGGTACTCGATGCCGCCTCCGCTCGCTGAGATGATTCAAAAGACAACCGCACCGCACTCGCGGTTCGATGATTAGCATCCCGTCCGCTAGGGAAATTCACTTTATATTCGTTTATATTCATATAAATGAATATATGTGTTATTTAGCTCACTGCTTACCGTCTGTTTGTCCTAATTTTCACGTTCGATCCGATTTTCTCTTATTCTTTCTCCTAACTAGCTTCTATAGGGATTCACTACATGCAAGAACTAGCGCTGTTTGCAAGGTGCTTTCAGCTTGTCATTGTACTAGTATCGTTTGTATACAAAAATGTAAAAAAATTATCTAGTGGAATGTTGTTTGGTTTCGCCGCTAGAGGTCGCTAAAATATTGTCTTGGAAAATGGTGAAAAGGAAAGTGAGTTTTCATTGGTTGAGCTGGTTGTGTTACAAAAAGCATGGTGGAAGAACATTTGTTATGTTCTTCCATCATGATAAAAACAGGAAATAATTGTAAATAAAAATAGCGAGCTGTTTTGGGATTGGTTGTTTTCTGTGTCAGTGTCCTCACAGGCTAATGAATGTTGCTATGGGTGAAGAAATTAAGTTGAGATGTATATGCAGACGATTTTAGTATCAGTTCTGTTTGTAGGTAGGCAAAAATTGAAATTAGTAAGCAGATTTTTAATTTGTTTCAATTTTTTAGATATGAGCATTATGCCTGCTTTTTGTGCATTTGGATGTAAAAGTAAGGCTGGTCAAGGTATAGTAATATGAAAAGATTCCCAACAGATGAATTAAGATGAGCTATCTGGGCATTAAATGTAGAAAAATATCGTAAAAATTGGGATGCTCATAAAAATTCCTTCCTTTGCGAGGTAATTTGCTAATGATGTGATAGATTTGATAATAATTAATTGAAATAAAATGTTTTCAATAATCTCTTGATTAAATAGAAACATTTCGATGCTGATCAAAGGGAAAAAGTGAGAACGGACGGCAGCAAGAAATTAAAATGGATCTTATACAGAAGATGAGAAAAAACAACCGAAAATTGGTTTAAATGATGTATAATAATGTATTAATTAATTAATTTTTAATCATATTTATGTGTTTTTATTTTTAGAATTATTGTAACGATATATATATATAAAAGAATTGTACTCTGTAACTATAGATTCGAATATAAAATTGAATTCGTGTGAAGATGAAAATGTGAGTATTACATTTTTTAATTCTTTTTTAAATTTTTTTATTATCCATTACAATTTTGTTATAATTTGTTTCACAGCAGCTGCTTTGGGATGAAAATGAGAATGAAACTTCTACAGATGAAGATGTAATGATATTCAAGGGTGAGGCTGAAACTAATCCTCCAATAGAAAATGTCATTTATTAGTGAATGTTTAACTGTACCTTATTCTGAAAGTGGTCTTTCAACGTTGGATAAAAAGTGTTACAGTGAATTTGATCATGTATTAGCTGAAAGGAAAAAATTCGAATTTGAAACAGAAAATGAAACTAAAATTAAATCACATTACCGATTTGATTGAAAAATTGGGTAGAACGAATGAGAAAATTTTGGAATTGAAACAGAAATCGAAAAAATAATTAAATTCGTAGCAAATTTTATGAAAAAGTTGCGAAATAAAACTCAGGACTAAAATTACAAAAATAAGTTTAATGTTTTTATAAAACAAACAACCACTATTCTACTTTTTTAATTTTAATGTAACAACATTTTGTAAATAAAATTCTTATTTACAACTTGAAAATGCTATTAGTTTTTTTCTTTTTTAACTCAGCACTTGAACTTGATAAATTAGCATCCCAACGTGGAAGTTTACGTTTCATACTTTGATCAGTTTCTACCCTCTGATCATCTTCCTCCTCATCATAGAACTGTATCTTACTAGATGAATTCTGTAACGGGTTTGTTACGATATTCTTTAATTTTGAAGTAGCTCCTTCCGTAGATTTTGAAGAACTAACGGATTCATTAGATTTCCCACCAGCCTTATTAATAATGCAAAGGTATAGAAATTATACATTTGAAAACAAATTACTAAACGTATTAAATTTTTATTTGTTTACCTCTGATGAATTATCTCGAGCGTCTGATTCTTTTCTCAGTAACTCAATTACAACTTTTATTTGGTTGTAAGTTATTTCTTCTGGTAAAACCGACTTTAGATCTTTCAAACTGCAGTTTAAATCTAAGAATATCAAATTTATCAATTATAAATATAACAAAATAATAAGTTGGAATTAAATATTTTACTTGAATTAATAGGTGGTTTTTTAATTTTTTCCACAATTAAATCATAAACTTCAGTATTAACTCCTAACTTATGAATTTTTACTGGTAATCCTAATTTAAGTGCGCAACACAGATGAGTAATAATCGTGCTTTCAGCCAATTGTCGTTTCGCTGCAACTTCTTTCTGCAGTTAAAAATAAATAAAACATAAGTTTAGACTTGTATTAATATTAAATTATTCAAAAAATAATAAAATACCGGATCTAATCCTTGTATCTCGACCATGTTGTAAGACACTTGTTGTGTTGGCGGTAGAAGTGAAATTATGTCTGAATTTGTAGTTTTATCATTGGAGGTCTTTAATTGAGGTTTAAAAAATAAATAAATATAAATAATAAAATCGGGTTTTAAGCAAATTACCGATGGTTGTTGGTTCTGTTGATCCGATTGCTTCGAAGAATTTTTTTTGAAAAATTCACAAAATTTCTTTCCGAATTTCTCAATTTTCACTTCCGACATACCGTTAACTAAAAAATATATTTTAGCATCAATAAATCTCCTAATTAATTTTCTGTCAAGTACCTCGTTTTAAGTCGTCAGGAGTTGTTGGTCGCAAACGTGCCATTTCAAGTAAACTGTTGTTACCAGCAATTGCATATGGTGGCACACTTAAATTTTTTGCTAACTGATTTCGAACTATCAAAAGGTGAGCATAAATATCACTTTGATTCATCATTGAAATGTCATCGCATGTTTGAGTTCGCTCAAATTGTACCAAATGATTCCTTGCAGACTCGTACAAACCCCTATAAACATAAAATTTAAATTATTTACTTATTTTTAGAATTTACCATTTTCTTTGTTACTCATTTGAACATAGCACGGCTTTCGGTTTCTCAAGCAAACTGAAAATTAAAATTAAAATTAAAATATTAGTATCCGTTTCAAAATATTATATTATAATAATTAAAAACATACTGTAATTCCTTGTTTGGTTCCAACATTAATTCACATTGGTTCTTTTTGTAATTATTTAACCACAGTTTTCCCTTGTCTGACAATGACACAGTCATCATCACATTTTTAGCATTTGGTCCTCTAGGGTAAGTAGTGCCTACATCTTTCTTAATGTAACCTTCTTGAAGAAGAACTTGACCTGAAAGTTGTAATATAAAAAAATTAATTTCAAGTAAATTAATTTTCAAAATTAATGTTCTTACTTAAACTTTTCCACCATTGTTCTGTATATTTCCTAAAACATTAAGAAAAGTTTAATCATCACATTTCCAATAAATTCTGATTACAGTAGAACTTCGATTAACCGTTGCTCGATTAACCGTCATTTCTATTATCCGTCATCATACTTATGATGGCGG
>JAQFZN010001934.1:0-13292 GCA_034687075.1 Geophilus carpophagus
CACAAAGAGTTTTTGAAAATTCTTTCTGATTTTAAGTAATAATTTGTATTTAATAATAATGTAGTAAGTATGAGAATTTTTTTTAGATAATTTTAATGCAGTGATTCTTAAAACAATTCATTATAAATATTTCACAGTATATCTTTTAACACAGGATTTTAGCTAATTAATACATGTAAATTGTAAATACATACCCCATTTTCTGCCATTCCAAGTTCAACCTTGAAGTTAGGGCTTGTCAACAATACTATGGAACGCCAAATAGGTGAAAATATTTATTAGTGAATAAAATGATTAGTATGGCAAAATATATTACCGACTTATATTCAGTTTTTACTATAGAACGCCTATTGTTTTAGAAGTCAAATTTTATTTGATATGTGTAAATGTGGTGTATTCACCACATTATTAAAGGAGTAAGATGATTATTATAGTTGGCCGTGGCAACCTATTGTTTGCTCGGCCTTTTCCTAGATTGTTGTGTTTTAACAAGGACTGAAGAAGTAGCTTCTTTTTTAAGATAATCCTCATGGCCTACTTAGGCCCTGAAGAACAAGAAGCTCAAATACACAACATTGGCGCCCAAACAAAAAAAGGTAAGTAAAGTTCCAACATAGAACTTAAGATGAATTTTTGTTAATTCGGATTTTCTTTTTTTTTTTCAGGTTTAGGACAAATAGAAGCATTTCCATGACAAAAGGCTTAGGGCTAATGCAGAGGACATTAGGATCTAAAAAAGAAAAAGTATGAGCATGCTTACTTATTAGTTAAGGTTAAGTTAGGAGGGCCTACTGGTGGCATTTTAAACCTTCTCGATAAAGCCAGTCTGCCCTGGTCTAGTTTAAATCTTATCTTCATTTTTTTAGTATAAGGATAGATAAGAAATTTGGCAGAATAGGCAAAGATTAAGGTCCGACTAGTTAGAGAAGGATTGAAAATTTTAATTTGCCTTAGGACAATATTAAAGATTTTTAAGCCTAGTTTTTTCCCCTTTTTAGCTTAGAGGCATTTAGGCCTCCTGGACCACTTAAGGGGTCTCTCTATTAGAAGATACGGTTCTTAAAAGAGATAAAAGAAGAGGTGAAAGAAAGTAGTGAGCTACACGTTACAACTGCTGGCAGTTCACAAGCAGATTTGCCACAAAATGTTATTGCTATTGCTGGATCATCTGCAAACACGGAAAATAATGTGAACAGGTATGTAAGAATTACGGTAATTTTGATTCATTTGATTGATCCATTTGACTAAAATTATCTTTAGATTAGAGGCGGAAGGTGTCCAGCGAAATCCATGCTTCTGCAATAAAGCGTTTTGTCTTCATGGATAAGTATGAAGTTTTTTTAATAAACATTTAAATTTATTTATTTTTGTAATTGCTTTAGAAGCGTTCAGTTTTGCGATAATTGTAAGTGCAATGATTGCAAAAATAACTTACAAGTTAAAGAGGAGATTTGGATGAGACCACCTCCTGGATATGATAGTGACAAGTCCAAAGCTTGCAGATTAATTAGATCTATTAATGGGCTTAAGCAGTCAGGTAGGAACTGGCATGAGTTCTTAGACAGATTATTATTAAAGATTGGTTTCACCAAGTCACAAGATGATGAATGCCTATACCATATTAAGAAAAATGGTAAATGGATATTTCTTGGAGTACATGTGGACGATTGCACCACAGTAACCAATGATGAAAAGTTTGAGGATAAGATTATAGACCTTGTCAGGAAGGAGCTTATTCTTTCCAGCAAGGCTATGCCCAATCAGATTTTGGGTATGGAGATAGATTACAAGGACAATATGATTATATTAAGCCAAAGTGCTTATATTAAGACATTATTAGAGAAATATTCAATGACTGATTGCAACCCTGCAAAAGGTGTAGGGGATGTAAATCAGAATATTGACGAATGTAATGATAGCCCTGAGATTGACCCATTAGAATATCAAAGATTAATGGGTAGTTTACAATATCTAGCAGTCCACACTAGACCGGACATAGCTCATACTTTGAGTAACCTTGCCAGATATAATTCTAAACCAAGATTAATGCACTTTGATGCATTAAAGAGGGCATTAAGATATTTAAAAGGAACTGTAAGATTAGGATTAAAATATGAAAAGAATAAAAGCTTTGATTTAGTGGGATACTCAGACGCATCCCAAGATAGGACTATAGATAGTCGAGGATTCAACAGATACTTTGTATTCGCGGGGAAATGCCTAGTAAACTGACATAGTAAAAAGCAAAGCATAGTTTGCATGAGTTCGTCCAAAGCAGAGTTAGATGCATTGACTGAACTAACCAAGAAAATTCTTTGGTTTGAGAACTTATGTAATGAATTACTAAATGTAAATGTAGAAATGAATGTATTTATAGATTGTATGAATTTAATGAAAATGTTAAAAAAAGAATCTCAAAAATTGAGAATCAAATATCTGACACGAAGAGTTTATTATTGTAAATACAATTTAATTAATAATAACATAATTTTGAATTTTGTAAAGGAAGAAGAAAACCCAGCGGATGTCTTAACCAAGACTGTGTCAGGACGATCTATGATTAAGCTAATTAAGGACTTTATTTTTAAAGAATGAATGAAGAAAATGTGATAAATCGGGGGAAATGTGTGGGGATTTGCTAATCATCTTTAAGATATGTTTAAGATTTATAACATTATGTAATGAGTGTCTATTATTATGATTGTTGTTTTTATGATTATTAAGATGGAGGCCCGCATACATGGCGCATGCCATCTAGACTTTAATTAAGAGCTGTCAATCTGACCAGCATATCTATTGTTTAAGACTATATATAAAGATCATGATTGTAAGAGTGAAGATCATTCTAGATCAGTCTTGCTGTTATACATTTACAGAGCAAGAGTGCTCCTGTCTGTATATATTCCTAGAGTTGGAATAAAGCTATATATTTCATTTTATCATAACACTGTTTATTGATTTATCACATCATCCCAAATAATTCTCTCAATGATTTGAATTTTTCGGGTGTCTACAAAAGGCGGAACGGAACGGAATCTACAAAAGGCGGAATGAAACGGAATCTACAAAAAGCAGAACGGAATGGAATCTACAAAAAGCAGAACGGTACGGAATCTACAAAAAGCAGAATGGAAAGGAAAATACATTCTCATTTTATAACAACTCAAATTTGTTATTCCGTGGACTACAATATATTGTGCCTGTGTGCCATGGACATAAAGAAAAATAAGATTTGTTATTTGTTTGTGTAAATAAAAATAGGTAATAAATATAAATTTTTCTATGAAATAAAATATTTTTATTATATAGCTTATAATTAATTAAAATAATAATTTTAAAAATTATAGATAAATGGTTTTTAAAAATACAAATTAAAATTTAAAATCACAGATAAATAACTTAAAATCACAGAAAAATAACTTAAAATCACAGAAAAATAACTTAAAATCACAAAAAAATAACTTAAAATCACAAATAAATAATTCAAAATTAGATAAATAATTCAAAATCACAGTTAAATAGTAATTCAAAATCACAGCTAAATAGTAATTCAAAATCACAGCTAAATAGTAATTCAAAATTAAAAAAATATAGTAATTGAAAAATTTTAAGATAAAATCAACTGTTTCAAAAAACTACAAATCTAAGATCTTAAATAATTTCAAAGACGTTCTGGATACAAACTTATTTAAAACTTATTTTAAAATACAGCTGCTTAGTTAGGTTTTTGGAAATCTATTTGTGCTTCTGGAAATCTACTAGCAAGTTTGCTCATTTGGAAATAAGAAAGTGCTACCGGTATTGTATTTTGAATTTGTGAAACAATAGAATTAAGTGCACACTGGATTTAAATGGTAATGGCAATTTCCTAATTACAAAAAATCAGTTAGTGAATTATTTCAAATTAAAAAATCATTATTTACTTAAGGCAGTATCAAAAGTGTGAATTCTACTATTAAAAAAACTATATTTTTCAAAATGTACAAAACAATAGTCTTGATCAATATCATCATTGTATCCTGCTGGAAGTTGATTTAAACGCTTATTACACCCTGCACATTGATGTATATTACCTATTATAAAATTATTATTAATTATAAGCTTTCATATTAATTTTTACTTTATTACCTTCTATTTTTTTAAGAACAAAAATAGGGGAATAATCAGATTTGCTAGAAACTGATGAGCCAGTTTTAAGAATTCGTACAGAAGTAGCTGAAGGTCTTACTACTTGTAGGTTTGAATCCTCATCAAATGTAAATTTTCTAAATATTTTAAAACAAAAAGTTTATAGTATTAATAAAGATTAAATGGAATTGATAAACTATAATTATAATTTTAAGAACAATATTTTTTGCTTACCTAAGTACAGATTCTGCTTCTTTTTCAACTGTTGCTTTCCCTTTTTTTCCAAACACTCCTTTTTGTCCACATTTTCTGAAAGCAAAGGAATAAAATTAATAATCACACATTAAAATTAATATAATTTAAAATTGAAACTAACTTTGCAATATTAGAATATACAGCTTTTGTCAGACTAGTGAAAATAGTAGAAAAATTTTGCTAATCAGTAGCACAGAAATAAAAACTTTTATTTATAATAATAAGTTAATAAGTGTAATTTATAAATATTTTCAAAATTGAACTTTTTTTTGCTTAGGGCCTCACAATTAGGGATTGCAATATTGGAATCCAGAATCCCAGGATTCCAAGATTAGGAATTATTTTTCCATCACCAATATTCTGATATTATAATTTTCAACATTGATATTAGTAAAAACTGCACCATCTGGTAGCATTAGTGGTAGTGATATTAGGGTTAGTAACAGACATTCAGACAAGTATGGTTTTTTATTATTTCTTTCATTTGTTTTTGTTTTAATAGTTTTGTTTAATTGTTTTATCAGAGAGGTTGCTTACATTACATTGCTGTGTATGAAATTGTATTTTTTCAGAATAAATCAAACAGTAAATTTAGTGATATTTTTAATATTGAACGGACTCACCCCGCAAAAAAAAACCCAATTTTTGCTGATTTTCTCATATTAATATCACAAACGCAAGCAATGCAATACGAGTTATTATTGTAATGTATGAATTAATAACAAATTAAAAAACTATTAATTTTTCCACATAATTTTTTTTTAAAGAATTATTTTAATATCAATATCAGTATTAGAATTTTGATACTGACAAGTTCAAATCTCTCTCTCTCACCCATGCGCACAACAGTCAAAAACCATGCCACTAAAATTGTGAAGTGCACATTTTTGGACAAAGATTTTTTTTTATTTTTTAAGGATTATATATTGTACAAGTATAAAGAAATAATTAAAGAAAAAAATGACTCATTATATTAAATGTTATCAAAAACATCAAGTTGAAATAGGGGATGCTGCAATTCCACAGTGCCTATAGGAGCTGCCACTGATATCAATTTCTTATAGTCTAATGGCTTGAATGGAAAAATATATCAATGAGTATGAAACCTAATCTTCTTAACTAGTTTTTGTTGCAATTTTAACATTGTAACAAATTGCAAATTCAAAAAATTCCTTATTGACTAAATGAAAACAATAGATTTTAAAAAAAAATATTTCAGTGTCGATCAATTGGAGGTCCATAATAGCCACTATTTTGGTCAACAAAGTACCTTGAAGAGAAGCAAAGGGGTCTGCAAAGAGGATATTTCAAGGTGCTAGATTTAAGAATCCAAGTGCTTTAAAACTAAAAACATTCAATGCCTAGTATATAATATAATACTAGGTCTTACATGACATAGCAAATAAAAAAACCTGGTCAGAAAAGAAATTTTTTTAAACTAAAATTCGAAATTATTACATTAGGAGGAAAACTAAAATCCATAAGAAAAATATTCACTGTCAGCCATGAAAAAGAACAACTAATTTGACATTAGGATTCGAACTTCATAAAACTAATCTGTAAATTAACCATTTACATCAAATAAAATAATTTCATAGTACTTCCACGATCAAAAAAAACCTCGAATCTTTAACAAATTTCAGCAAATAATCAGAGAAAATCGTCAGAAAAGAGAAACAAACATCAATCTCCAACAGTCCGTGAAGCCAAGATGGAGAGTTTATCAAACAAACTAAACTAGCAAAAGCTGACGTCATAAACGTCATAAAACATAGCAAACTTAAAATTGCTACAGCCACTTTGTGGAGGTAGCGCCCCCACAAGTTAAAACCACTGAACTAGCAAGTTACTCTACTTCAAGGTATTTAAAATAAACTCTACTTAACTCTTTTACACGCTATGGCTCAGCGAATTAGCCCAGTTAAATGCATGGAGAATATGTTGGAACAATATTTCCAACATTCCTAAAGTTTAATCCATTAATTCATTGCCATTCAATAAAATCATATTACAATTCTATTATTCCATCTAGTGACAAAACAGAGAAACTGAATTCCCGTTAATAATCTACATCTATTGTCTCAGCCTCAGAATGTGGTGCCATATATCACTAACCTTCAACAACTTTTATTATTCTCCCACGAATGTAGATGGTGCCACAAGCAATGATCATTTCAAAAGAGCAATTTGATAATTGCATTCAATCTTCAACTTGATTCAACAAAACAAAGCCGAAATTAAAATTTTAATTCAAAAATTATCAAATTATCCTATTTTCCAATTAAATTAATAAAAACCGTTACGAATCATTAAAAATCACAATCAATTATCCTCAATAACGAGTAAACAGTCACAAGTGTGAGTTAGTGATGCCATTTTCTGCCCTCTTACCATAATATCAATTGAAAATGGAATAAAATAGGGGAAGAAATGCGAAAAACAGCAGGCGTGCGACGTGCTCGAAGCGACGAATGGGTTTACATACAACTAAACCCCACCTGAATGGCGTAAGACGCAGACTAGTGACCTTGGCATCGCCCTTCGACCCTTGAGCAGTTTGCTAGTTGAGTCGAGACAAGCAATGAACCAGGCACCATTCATATATCTAATATCATTAAGTTGAATTGGAAAAAAAATTGAAATTAAACGAATTGCTAAAAGATGCCGACAGGACATCGAGTAGCAGGACAAGTCGGAAAGAGAAAAACAGGGCCGCAAATTGGGGCGGAACGCGGCGTCTGCCCGCCCGCCGCGCCTGGCGCCACCACAGGTGAAAAGCACGAGGGATCCGCCCACACAGACGCTCCATCACCCCTAGGGATTAAAAAAGAAATGAGAGAAAAAAAAGTTGCTTCAATAATAAAAAGGTGAAACCACATCTTCACCTTTTTCTCACCTGGAAAGGTGTGTGATGTTTGTGAGATGTTTTAGAGACCTACGACCTGTTGCATTTTGAGTTTGATGTCGATTTTTTGGATTTGTTTTGTTGAGTGACCTAGTTGCTTATATTTTTTGGTTTGTTGTTTTGGAAGTTGATGTTGGTGGTTTATTTTGGGATTTTTTGATGTTGTGTTAGTAAATTTTTTGAGTTTCAGTTTGTTTGATTGTGTGAGGTTTATTAAATTGTGAATTGGGTTTTAAAGATGGTCAAGAGATGTTTTAGTTGATGAAAATGGTTTTATTTTATATAGCTAATAGAATAGTTTGTGATTTGAAAATAGGTAAACTATTTCAATTTTAAAATAAGAAAATTTATTTTAATTTGAACATAGAAAAATTCATTTCAATTTAAAAATATTCAAATTTGCTAATTTTCTTGCATCTGTTTGAATTTTTACAAATTTTCCATGATTTGATGAGTTTTTTCTTGTTTGTGATAACTGTAAGAGATAAAAAGAATTTTTTTAAATTTAAAATGATAAAAAATAAATATTAAAAATTTTTGTAAACATTAATTTTAAGAAAATATCAGCAATATATAAAACTATATTTAGATATTGAATTATCCAGAAATTTTCTTCAGATCAATCCATAACATACATTAACTATACTTACATTTACCATTTATATTGTGTCTCAAGTTAATGACACTAAATTACTTTCGAATGTTCTTAATCTAATTAATAGACAGTTTTAATTTTATTATGTCAACATTAAATATTTTATTTTTCAACAGTTGGCAAAGACAAAAAAAATTAATTGAGCAAAAAATTACAAACACATAAATCATGAATCAGAACAAATGGGGCGATGTGAGATCAAAGATTGATCCATCAGGTGGCGCCACTTTAACTACAGTCAAACTTGGTTGTAGTCAAGCCAAGGGCCCAAGTGTTTAATAAAGTTTAACAGATTAATATTACAAAAAAATAACCTATTTCTTAATTGAATTCATAAAAATACAATTTCATTAGAAATAATCAAACTTTTCTTTTCATTAAAAAATTATTTTCAATTCATCACTTCAATTTTCACACCAAATAACTTTCGTACAAGCTCCACCTATTAAACAAACTTAAAAACGGTGTCAGTTCATTCACTCAACCCCAAAAACGAGTTGATCAGTTGATAGAATCACCTCATTCAAAAACTAACATTTGTCACTCATTTTCTAAACAAACAAAAAACGGCGCCACCTCATTTAATCAAAACAATTTCATCAAAACACCATTCTACATGATCGACATTTCTCCAATATCCTAGACAAAACGATAAGTGATCTGTTGTCGTTGAAACCGGACCCGTCAGTCATCATTCCAACTCATTGACATGTGCACATGTCATTCAATCGAAGACAATCCAACTGAATTCAACTCCAACAAAATAAAAAAAAAATTAATACTTTGACACTTTTCCACATCTCAACCACGACTCACCTGTCACCAACACCGAAAACCGAGTCCCCCGAGCCATTGCTGGTCCCTCGACGCTGTGACATGGTATCACTAACGACGATCAAATAACAACAAGAGCTTTGCACAGCTCAAATGCGCTCCCTAGAGGCCACTGGAGCGTGGAAAGGGTCAGCTTCACCTGGCGCCATGAGACAGACGACCCGGGATCTTCTTGATTTTCTCCTCCAGGTGGAATACAATCGCAATACAAGGTCGTTTTCGATGACCGTGCGGAGGCGGAATCGTGGGCGGAAAGGAGGAGAAGCACCTCCTCATTGCATTATCTCGCGCGCATTTCCATTGCAAGAGGGCGCCCCACAGCGGCCAGCACTGCAAGTTGGAGCGGGCCAAGACGGCGCCGTGCCAAGGCCCTATACCTAAAGTGGGCGCACGCGCCACCGCGTCTCATACTGGGTCTGGCAAACACAAGAAGCGCACGTCGACCCGCGCGCTCTCTTTCTCTCTTGTTCTACACAGTTTCTGTTTGGATTATTTTTCTTAATGGTCACTTGAAATGAACGCAAGTTAAGTGAAATCGAAAAGTGAAGAATTATGGATTTTTTTCGTCTTTGTTACTACTTATAAGTAAGTTTTTGTTTTATTTTATTTTAATTTTTTTTTTTTTAATTATTTTTAAAATTTTTTTAAAAATTAATTTGCTGCCCCTTAAACTTAGCCTCAAAATGCATGGAAAATAATTGATCGGCTTTTCTGTATAACTCTGTTTGTAATGTTTGCATCGTGATGAATGGGGATGAGGAATTTAAACATGTTTTGGCACCAGATGGATGATGGGTTATCTATTTAGCTTCCCCCTAGTTCATCGCTCCTCTGAACGCGAGTCGCCATGTATGGCGGCCAGTCCCCATTCAGAGGCCACTTCCCATCATTCATATGGTAATAGGGCGCGGTAGAGCCATCTTCGGCCTTCCTTATTTGCACTGCCCGCCGCTTCAAGTCGCGCCAAGGACGAACCCCTTTTGGCACGTGGCCGCACGCGCGGGAGAGACGCTCCACACTAATTTTCACTCTCGAAAAAAAAATTAATTATCTTTTTAATTAATGGAAATTTCGTATCAAAATAAAAAATAATTTAAAAAAAATTTTTGTAAAAAAAAAAATTAAAAAAAAAAACTGACACCATTAAAATTCGAAACTATATTTGGACAAGTGGAATTAGAGGCAACGCTTCCCCGAGACGCGTCTGGCGAATCTGAACCACGTGCTCTGACACCAATTAACGAGGTTCAAAAGCAATGAATGGCACTGATGGCGCCAAATGCTCCTCTCGTCTCTTCCTTTCCCCCCTTCGTCTTCCTTTTCTAACCGCAAATTGAGGGCGGGGTCCCGGGGGTCCGTGAAGGACGCACGTTTTAGCGACAACTAACTGATAACTAACTCCACTCGAAAGGTTAATCAACTCGAGATAAGATAAAACCACGCAGAGATCAATCAACAAAAAGGAAAATTCACCTTTGATTTATTTATTTATTTATTGATTTTCCTCTCTCAAAACTTTGTTTACATTTCATTTCTTACATAACTCGCACGTTATTCCCAACCGCAACTCTCGTTTGACTCATAAAGGGAAGGGAGCGGGGTCAACCAATGTCTCCGACGGGCGACTCGATGTCCAACGTCACTCAACGCCCCTGGCGGACCCAATTTTCAAACAAACAAGCGCCGTTTCACCATTGGCTCCTCGGGCAATGTCTTGATTATTGCCAATACCCACCAAACTCGTTGCCCACTACGGGCACGCGCCGCACATCATCCACGCCACAGGGTGGAGCCGGAACTACCCCACCCCCCAACTTTCACACCCCCCTTTGACACTCACACTCACAATTTTCTCACCTCATTTCAGAAACTCGCGCTACCATGAAGTCCAGTTGGTTTTTACTCCTCATTTTCATCACCACTTATGTCGACGGAGGCAGACGCGCGCGTCTCCGCAGCAGGGGGAGCCCTTCGTCCGAGTCGACCACGTCCTCGAACGATTTGGTCGAGGGCCCCACACGTGCATCGCCCGTACGACAAAGTGCCCTTGCGTCGAATGACCCTGAAGCGCGCCGAACTCGGCACAGGGCCCGGCCGCCCTCGATTGTGCCGGTGATGGGGGCAGCGAATGGGACGAGAAGACGCGGTGAATTCCCATTACGTGAGTCGCGTGATCGTATCTTGCAGTCGAGTAAAGATGCGCTTATTATCACGAAAAAAAACTATTTGAAGAAGGATTGGTGTAAAACGGAACCTCTGATTCAGAAGATCCGCGAAGAAGGGTGTTTGACGCGCACTGTGGTCAATCGATTCTGCTATGGACAATGCAATTCGTTTTATATACCGAAGAACGCGAGGCAAGATATGGACTTGACTGCGTTTAAGTCGTGTGCGTTTTGTAAGCCGAAGCGTTACACGTGGATCACGATAACGTTGAAATGTCCGGGAAGAAATCCGCCGTTTAAAAAGAGGAAAATACAACGGGTGAAACAATGTCGTTGTATTGCTGAAATATTACAGTGATTTTTCATTTTGTTTCATTATTTAAAGATTTATTGTTTTTTTATTTTTTAAATTTGTAATTACTCAACAATGGATTTTTTGTTTTATTTTATTTTATAAAATAATTTGAAACATCGAACTGCAAATGAATAGTTTTTGTGTTTTGTTCGTGTCGGAATTCTCTGAGTACAAATTCATGTGACTTTTTCAGTGCCATTTAGAATTTTGCTTTTATTTTCAAATTTTCTCATTTTCTCATTTTTAAATCTAGAAAGATTTTCTCTTTTGGACATGGGAAGGAAGAAAATAGGAAATGAAATGGATTTTATTTTTGATTTTTGTTTTTGTTGCCAGTTTATGTATATAGAAATTATCTCTAAAAATGGCGTAAAGAGAAACTGCCATCAGCTGATATTTCGACAATAAAAAAGTAAATAAATAAATAATAATAACGATAATAATAAATAATAATTAATATTTCACGTTGTGTTTTAACAACAGTTTTATGTATTATATTATTCAACATAAGAAATGATATTAAATATTAAAAATTAATAATAAAATCACTTGTCACTAATTCTCTTTTCATTCGAAACCAAAATGGCGCTTCAACCACAAACAACAACTCAAAACCAGATTCAATATATATAAACATTAGCAAATATTTCGCTTTCAAAGACTTTGAAAATTATTTTGGAAAAAGCGTCGACTCTCACGTTGAAAGATGTATCAGTGGCATCTCGCGGCGCCACCTCGGGTTGTGGGAGGAGGCGAAAGAGGTGCGCACAGCTCCGAAAGTTGACCTTTACAAATTATAATGTGCAATGCCGCCACTTTCTTTTTCTATCCACCTCTATAACAGCAGCGAGATCAACTTTTTTTTCTATTTTATTTTAATCTTTCTTCTTCTTCATACAGTGACTCACTATCACCTCCAGCGACGGAATTCCCTCGCACCACGTTGCGGGGGATGAGCAAAACTGAGCAAAACTCGACCTTCTTCCGATTTTCCCACTGCACGTGCTCGTCGGCCAAAGATCAAGCACCTAATCACAGACTAAAAACACGCCGCAAATGATGACAAGCATGAGAAGTTAGGCGCAACTGACGTCACGGCATTAAATGCCCCACCTCTTATAACCCCCTCTCCCCTCTTATTCACTCGTCTACCCTCAGGGAAGGGTGGGTTCAGCCACTCGAGTGGCGCCACACACGCCGACGCCTGCCAATGAACTGGTTGTGCGCATGAAACAAAAGCCACAAGCTGGTGATATTCAAATTTTAATTCATGTTCTAATCTGATAAAAAAAAAATTTGCATTAAAAAATTAAAAATTAAAAATTAAAAAAAAAGAGTGAAAAATATATGCAAAAATTAAGTTATGAAAATGATTGGTTGAAATAAAGAGGATGCATTGGATTAGCCTTGAGCGAGGTGCTGGAGTGCTCAATTCATTACGTGCAAAACGAGGGGAGGGGTAAAAGGAGGTAATTTTAGTAAATACACAGTATGGGGCGAGCCTTGTGGGCAAAGTGGCCGCGCCATGCAAAGGTCGTTTCTTGCCCTTGCTTTAGAACAGTGCAGCCGAACAGGCGTCGAAGAAAGTGGGGAAGGTCGAATCCTTAACACCACTTAAGCCACCATATCAAAAAACACTTCTTTTCAATCTCTCCATCAAATGAAAGGCGAATGCCTCTGTATTCACATGGAGACAAACTGTATATGCTGAATAAAAAAATATTCGGATTGTTAAATGTTGTGTAATTTGTTGCTGAATGGATTGTTTGGATAAATGACTAAAAAGTAAATAGTCAGTGATTTACTGTAAATATTTTGGGAAAAAGTTTTAGTGGCAAATGTTTCATTTAGTAAATTTAATGTTTTATATCTAATTTTTGGAGTGTTTTTAAATTTTTGATACTATTCTACTGACTAGTTTTGAAGTTAATGACTAATATACTGACTAGTTTTGAATTTAGTGTTTAATTCACTGACTAATTTTGAATTTAATGT
>JAQFZN010001935.1:0-13292 GCA_034687075.1 Geophilus carpophagus
TAACACTAACGATAGAAGTGTATCGTTTCCTTTTTAGTGTATCGGGCCACTTAACGTTGTCTTGCACAAACTCCCTAGTAACTGTGGTATATTCACCACATTATTAGAGCATATAGATCATTATTAAAGTTGGTCGTGGCAACCTATTGTTTGCTCGACCTTTTCCTAGATTGTTAGACTAAAACAAAGTAAAGGAGAAGCAACTTAACTTAGCTCTTCCTTAGGGCCTATTTAGGCCCTAAAAGGAAAAAGAACCCAAAACACAATAGTAACTCTAGTTTAAACTGAATTGGTGTAATGATTGAAATATAAGGAATTTTCGTAAATTGAAAAGAATAAAGAATATATTGATTTAAACAGTGACAAGTTTTATTAGAACATAATACTAAGAAATCTCGAGAGACCTTTAACAAGAACAAACAATTATACAAAGATCATCATTGATCGAGTAAAAACACTTGCTATAATAGCATATTATAAACATGAAACTGATTACACATTAATAGACAACATTTTGCATAAAGTTTTGGCATAAAATTTAGCAGAGCTTAACGAGCAAGCTGGACCATTTACAATGAACTCTTAAAAGCTTGTAAAATATAAGAGTGGATTAAATAAAACATACAATTATTTATTTAGCAATAAATAAGTCCCTTGACAATTTGGGTTGGAGATGGTAACAACATTTCCATATTCATAATTATACCTCTGGTTTTACGTCAATTAATAATTAAACTTTAAATTATAACTACATTGTGAGCATTTATAATTTAAGTGTGATTGACCAATAGAAAAAAGTGTTAATGTTAACAAGATTATTTTTTGTTATCTGTGTAACTGATTGGAGGTTAAGCCCGTTTTGGTTTTTGTTTTTGTTCACATGATAAGTTAGTTTTTAAGCAGTCTTTGATCTTAATGAGGATTTTAGAGCTAAAACATAAGGTTGTGTTAAAGTGCGTGTTCTTGTGTGTTGTGAGAGACTTGTGACTATTTTACTTTTGTTGACTGTTAACTTTGATTTACCACCAGTGCATTTTATTTAATTCTCATTTAAATAAAGTGTATTTTTTATTCACAAATTTTGTGCGCCCTCTGAGTTCTGTTTTAACCAACATACATTTCGTATGGAAATGTTGTTACCTATGGCTTTTCATAGCTTTCCAAGACAGCTGTGTAGAAATCTCCACACATGTCTTGGATTGGCTTATTGTAGACATTTCTACACATCCTGGCAGATGACCAATCTGCCATTTCAATATCTGCTGCAGAGATACTTCTCGGATGGCTGCAGCAGAAGTAGTGTCCATCTTGGTGGTATGTGCAGTAAAAAGAAATGTATCAATCCCTGCTAAGGAAAGAACAGTAGTTATCCAACTAGAAATGGAAGTGATTGTTAGAGGAAGATGAGGATGAGATGTTGCCAGGAATAAATATTTTGAGTTATTCATAAATACGGCAGTAAAGTCCAAATAATGAATAATTGCTGTCATAGGGCACAGATTAGGAGTCTGAAATTTTGAAAGCCAAATGGTTGGAAAGAATTAAATTTGCGTGTTCTCCAAACAACAGGAATATGCAAGATAGGGGAATAAACAACCCCAAAATGATTTATTTTCTACTATAAGGATGGTATTTATTATTTATAATAGCAATAAATGTATCCCCATATTTATTGTTTGTAATTTGTTATTTAACAGTTACTCTGGAACTATTTCTTTGCACAAGGTTAAAGTTGTGACTTTACAAAGGGGGGAAAAATGAAACATGGAACAGCCAATTTCAAATAAGCAAGTACAACAACGCTGTTTGTATCTGCTCTTCCGCTTATACATGAGAGCTTGTTACTC
The DNA here is from genome assembly GCA_034687075.1 of Geophilus carpophagus. Classification (NCBI taxonomy): domain Eukaryota; kingdom Metazoa; phylum Arthropoda; class Chilopoda; order Geophilomorpha; family Geophilidae; genus Geophilus; species Geophilus carpophagus. Next base: position 1,848 of record JAQFZN010001935.1, read on the forward strand.
CCTACCAAAAATCAACATTATTTTGATTGGTGCCTTCACAGGCTGGGACAGCCAACAGAAAATAAGATATGAGAATTACTTCCTAACTAATTTCTATTATTAAACATGTCTAATAACAAATATTCACATGTTTAATATTAGAAAAATATCCTCTTTAAATAGGAAAATAAATCATTTTTGGGTTGTGTGCTCCTTTAATATCAAAAAATAGTAACTTTACATCAGTAGACCTTGCTGCTGATGCTAAGGCTGAAAGCATAGCTGTATAATGCTTTAACTAAAAAAAGTTGAGTCATTGTTTAAAGCAAAGGTGTTAAGAAATCTGAGCACAGTATCAATATGCCAGATATAAATAAATAGAGGTTTCTGATATTTAGCTGCACTAACTCATTTAATCTGGCACATGATTAAAGGGTTTGTTGCAAGGTTTTCAGATCCAGAAAGGTGAGGGTCTGAGTAATAGCAGATTTGTGCCTCCTGATAGCAGAAGCATTTAGCCCCTTATCAGCTAAATAAATTAACCCTCAGAAGACTGACGTAAGAGTCACCCCCTCAAGTTGTGAATACAAAATTTTTTTTAAATTTAAATCTAAAAATCTGAAAATTTCTGTAACTGTTTAGAATAGGGTTTTACATATTGTAAATAAAACAAAGTTTTAAAAAAAGCAAATCTAAAATTTGTTTGCATTGATGTGATGGTTTTAGTTTAATGCTAAGAATAAGGGGCCCATTGAAGTAAACAAAACTGTAGTCTTTGTAAAACAAAAGTTTGCTACAATATGACAAAGTTCTTGTGATAGCAGAAAGGCTATGGTTTAATGTAAAAAAAGAGAAAACTACTTATTTAAAGTTGCCCTTACAAGAAGGAGCACAGTTATCTGCAGAAAGAGATGCATAATTACTTGTTCAGTAGGGAATTGATAACAGATTACAGCATTAACCATCTTCTGTTCTAAAGAAAATGTTATAAAAGCTTTTTTTTAATTAAAAAGAAAAGAGACATAACCTGAGTTTGTTTATGCCCAATAAGGAGTATATATTCCCTGCCATGAAATTGGAATATTCAAAACTAAATCCTAAATTTTGGTTTGAACGGAAAAAATTAAAACCTGTTTAACTTAAAATAAAATTTTTATTAATATACACCCATACCTCGTTTAACGGCCTAGATAAGTTCTGGAAAAGTTGGCCGTAAAGCAAAAAGGCGTAAAACGAATCACTGTGTACACAGTATTTTTTTTGGCCGTATAACGAGAATTGTGGGCCGTAAATCGAAAAAGTGCCATAATTTAAAAAGGCCATTAAAGTGAAATGCCGTAAAACGAGCGGCCGTTAAACGAGGTATGGGTGTATTTTTAATGTAGAAAGTACTGTTTGATACAAGCAGTGCGGCTTTTGTGTTCGGATCCGAACATACGTGATTTATGGTTTTGACAAAAGTTCAAAGAACAAATTGACAGAGTTTGGTTTGACAAGTAAAGTGGCTCAGCAGCAATTTCTCTAAGATTCTCATCTCTATTTATAGGAAAATAGAGAGGTCAAAAGAAAAAACAAATTGTTATTGGATAAGTCAATAGAAAAAACTAATTATTATTTGTCCTCAACAATGATGGACAAATGTGGAAGGAGCCAGTTTCCAACAATTAAACTGAAACAGTTAAGCTTATCTTGCCAAACTTGTGGCAAAATAAAAAATTAAGATTTTTTATTCCATCACAAATACAATAGAACAGACATAAAATTTACAAAAGAGTTATAATATAAAGAATAAATAAAAGAAAGTTAAGAATCAAGATGACAAAACAAGTTGAAGATTGAATTATCTAAAAACCAACATCTCATTGAGATATTTGCACTAAAACAAATCAACTACCATGCTCGTACAGCAATTGCCAAGACAGCAATCCAGTTAAATGACCAGCACTTACAACGATTGCTTAAGACAGTGATCACAGGCAAACAACCAGCTGCAGCGATACAATTACAGTAAGAGTAATACTAGTAATTTCTCAAAGAAAAACTTACACCAAAATCACAATTGTTCCCTTTAGCAAATGCCCTATGAGTAGAGTGATGAAGCAAGAGCTTCTTGCTCTATTTATACTGAAATAGAGCAATGAAAAAAGAGAAAACAATTTCTCATTGGTAATTAAAAAGAGAAAATTCATTTTAATTGGTCTAACCTATTGCTTGACTTAAGGGGCAGAGTTAAGCTAAAACAATGAGTAAAAAGCACTAAAGTGACAGATTACCAAACCAAAATTTGTTTTTTTCCAAAACAGAGTATGTAACTCCATTCTAGACCAAAAAGAGGGAAACCTCCTTGTTGATGCTTGTGCACACATCAGAGAAGAAATGTTGTCTAAAATATACAATTTTGCTGTATTGAATAAATATCTTCTGTATTTATTGTTGAAAGTTGTATTTTAGTGAAAACTTTTTTTATATAATTTAAATCTTATTGCTTTAATAATGTAAGTCCACGTACAGTATGTCTGAAGTACATGACAATTAATAATCTTAAAATAAGAAATTAAATAAAATGAAATTTAAATAATTAAGTGAGCAGCAATTAAGTACGATCAATCAATGATTGCAGCTAAACGTTAGCTGTAAAGCAATTGCATTAATGGTAGACTGTTCATCTTGGCAAGGGCTGTTCGAGCATTAAAGGTTTTTAAAAATCCAATTTTTCCTTGCCAGGTTATGGGCAGAAGAATGAAAAGCTGATTTATGTTAAACTCAATAAAAAAAAAAGCTGTGGTTTGTGGGGGTGCAATCCATCTGTAATTGCAATTGTACGACCTTCTATTTTTGCCAGAAGTAGGTCTTGGCTACAGTATAAATGTATACAGTAAAGCAACAGCATTTTTTCTGAGTACACTCAGTTCTGTTTTTACACAAACTTTTTTTACACGATTTTGATTTAACACGAATTAGAAAAAAAATTTAATTCTTTTTTAACACGACTTATTTTGATTTAACACGACCAATCAATGTAACCAAATGTAACCAAATGTAACCAAAACATCTCAGAGACGTTTTACGGCTGATCGGTATAAAAGGAGTTAATTATAACTGAAATATATATATATTCATTCTTAAATCCAAATAAATCTTCTATTTTTCCATAAGTACAATGTATTATTTTTACACGAATTTTTTTTTACACGTATTCTTTGGGAACGTATGTGTCGTGTAAAAACAGAATTAGGTGTATACACATGCTATTTGCGCAGACACTTCCTAGTTGTGGTGTATTAAACACCAAGGCAGTGTTACACTTTAAAAAAATGCACAATTGTGGTGGTTGTTATTGTGGAGCAATTAAGTGCTCCAATAACAAGAAAAAAAGCCCAAATTTATCATTTTTTTTCAATTTCCAAAAAATAAAAAAAGGTAAATACAAATAAAATTTTAATTGTCATATGACTAATGATTAATAATTAATAAATTGATTTTTTTTTCTAAATATTATTGTTATTATTATTATTATTAAATAGATCTAATCAATTGATTCAATTGTGTAGAAGAAATGATTTAATTGGAAAAGATGTGGATTATTTATATAATAATGTATATCTTTGTCAAAAACATTTTGAAGATAAAATGTTCATGTGTATTTCTAAAATAAATTCACTAATATGGAATGCAGTGCCAAGATTATTTAATATTTCTAATACACCCAAACCACTGGGAAACAAAAGAACAACAATAACATCCTAACATGTATTATTTTAAAATTATAAACTTAAATTGGTGTACTAATTAATAATTTAAGTATCTTAAAGCATATCCTATTGTTACTAAAACAGCAACAAAATCTGTAAAAGGTTCGAAAACAAATACAAGTAAAAAAAACAAAACAAAACCATAATATTATTTTAATTTATATTTTAAATTTAACAAAATAATTATTTAATCTAGACACTTACGGTAATATTGAAAACATTGCACGTAATGAATTATTAGTAATTAAGCCAATCAATTCAATTGAACTTCAAAATTTAATTGAACTTGATGGAACAAATCTGCTAACACAAGAACTACAAGAATGCCGCAGCAATAAAGTCAATCCAAACAAACACCAAATGAAAAGAACTATAAATAATATAAGATAAAAATTAAATCGTGCAAAGAAAACTCTAGAAAAAAAAACACTCCAAATCAATTACTTTAGAAGAAGCTTTAAATAACAATACAGAAGCATATGACAACATTACAATTTGAAATTGTTAAAATGCAAGTTTCAAAACAAGAAGTAAAGAAAGAAGTTTTACCTAAAACAAAAAGAAGATGGTCAATTGCTGTAAGAACATTTGCTATGAGATTCTATTATAAAGAACCAAATGCATATAGGTTTTTTAGAAAACATATGTGTATTCCATCTCTAAGAAGCCTTCAGACATATTCTAACATGTGGCGACTTCAGTGCAGGATTCCAAAACAAACAATTTGTGCTCTAAAGCAAAAAGGGAAATTATTAAGTGAAAAAAATCAGCCAATTTTATGTTCACTTGCGTTTGATAAAATATCACCCAAGGAACATTTGTTTTATGATGGAAACCGTGATATGTATACTGTGGTCTTGGCGACAACTTTAATGGTAAGTTCCCACTTGTGTTGACGCAATAACAGAAATTGATGCAATGCAAGCTGGTTGCGGCTTGCGACTACAAATTTGTTTGAAGTATTCATTAATTTCTACTTCAACTCAAAGTTGAAGTAAGATGCAATGCAACATAAGGTGGTTGCCAATCAAATTCATCAATTTACTCTGATTATTTCTTGTAATTATGTTTGAGATTAAACGAGATTAACTTGTATTAACACCATGATTGGCTGAACGTAACTAGTGAAGTTTTAGTACTGTTTACACACAAAATAGTGTGTGAACAGATGTTGTGTTGCAACTGCGTTTTTTTTGCTTGTGCTATGTTCCATTGCCTCTTGTGTGAACACAAGTGGGAACCTACCTTTATGCCTAAAAAGTTCTTAAAATTCCATTGTTTCATTGCTGAGATATAAGCCCTAGGAAAACAACAAAAGACAGAGATTCACGATCAACAGGTGCGATTTCAAAAATTAAGAAAAACGACAATGTAAAAAGTAAGCATTATTCAGATACATGTGTTATTAAAACCAACGAGAAGAAACGATCGGCTTTGAACACCGATTCGAAGAATGAATATATTGACAACAATGATATTTGGGAGCCAAAAGATACTTATTCATGTGATCAACACGATAATGAAGGTTGGGCACCATGCAGAAAATGTATCGCTGCAACGTTAAGTAAAAACAAGTTAAAAGAATATATTAATCCTACATTAATAGTGGATACGAGTGATGACAAGACAGTGATAAAAAAACAACAATTGGTGATAGATAGAGCATCATGAGAGAGAATTCCCGGGACCCAAATCCCGGGAAATCAGCCCCAAAATACAATTCCCAATTCTCGGGAATTTTCAAATTTTTCCCGAGATTTTTCAATTCTTGAAACTTTCGAAATCAAATCCAATACAAATTTATCAAATAATTTCAAATTTAATTTTAGCTTTTTTAAATTACTCTCTTAACTACTGCATAATAATAATAATAATAATAATAATAAATACAGATAATAATAAAATTTAAATTTAAATTCCACTTCCTCTTAGAGCAAACCTCAATTATTTAGACTGTAACAATTCATGCATAAATTTTTTTTTATGTAATACAACTCATACTTATACAACATACGATAATCAGCACATGCAGTCATAAAAAACATCATTATAACAAAACCAATCCCTATTTACCCAACAACTATCAAACATGTAAGACCAAATGCAACTTTATTTTATTAAAACAACTTTTCTTTGAGTATAATTAATAACACGACTTGACTTATTTTCCCGTTCAACCCTAAACCAGGAATTTCAAAAAAATATTTAATATGTATATAAATATATAAAGTCCAAATTACAAATTCCTAATTATTTAGAAAATCCATTTATTTTCCTATTTTAATTTAATTCAAAACTTAACATTATTTTAAACTCCACACTCTAAGTGAAATATGGAAGGTAAATATGTTTATGAAACTATTAAAGTGTATGAATAATACCCATGTAGAAAAAAAAGTAAAATAAAAAGGCATATGCCCAATTGCATCTACATATCAACATTAATGTTAATGTATATACTGTATGTGAATCACATATATAGCTAACACTAACACTAATGTTAATTTTTCAGCATTCCGGGAATTCCCGAGAAGCTGAAACTTTTCTATCTCAATTCACGGGAATTTAAAAAGTTGGAAAATAGGATGCTTTAGTGATGGACTTAAGAAAATTTATTTGGCAAACAGTGATTACAAATATGTATTAAACACTCAATTTTATAAGCCTAACAATCAACCAATGCGTGGATACTAAGAATAATGCTGCTAAAAATCAACAGGAGTTGTGGGACAATGACTATGATTCTCCGCCTGTAAAAGAAATCAACAAAGAAAAGATTGATCACGATCAAAAAGAAAAAGAAATTACAACAGAAGGTAAAGAAAAAGAAATTACAACAGAAGGTAAAGAAAATTTAAAGTTACAACAATTAAAAAGTAACGAAGAACGAAATCGATATAATTTAATTGAAGTTGGACACGATCAGAAATTGCGAAAACCAATATTTATTATTCGTGGAAATAATTATAAGGAATACGAAATTAAGAATGAAGAAAATAAAACCAAGATAATTACGATAAGAGAATTAAGATACACGGAGAACATACAACATGCATCAAAAAGAGTAAACGACATTAATAGAATTAGGAATAATGAATCACTGGTTGATGAAAAAAAGTGTAAAGAAAATAAAGAAGAAGACTACCTTGATCTACCTTCTCAAGAGAAAGAAGACCAGAAAAAAGAATTAACAGATTGCAGAATTATGTGTCTCCACCATCATAAATGCACTTCTAAACAGTGCAAAGATTATTCTATGCAAAAACTAAAATTTATTAGAATGAATAAAAATAATATTAGGGCACTTACTTTTAATGAAAATAAAGATGATATGAATGATGCCGATGTCAAGGAAAGCACCATCAAAATGTGTTTCTTAAATCGGGAGTTTCTTATATCCGATATAACGAACTAGTTCCTTAAAAGTGAATTAATTAAAAATGACACAAAATTTTTAAAAAGTACGGCACAGTACAGTATTTTTATTTTAATTAAAAAAAGAACATTATATTACAAAAAAAGAATAATTTTTAAAAACAGAACATTATATCACAGAAAAAGAATGATTTTTAAAAAACAAAACATTATACTGTATAACAGAAAAATTATAGATAATGTTGTAATTCAAATGAAATACTAAATGACTTATTCTGATTTTTGATCAAAATAGTCAGTTATACGAAATTGCTTTTGTTTAGAATTAAAAAAATTCTTAATGATAAAATGTTCAATGTCTAACAGAAATTAATCTTGTCAGGTGCATCGACACATTGCAAATATTGTTGAATTATTTTTAAATTTTGCATAACATCAACAACAGAATGAGAGGGAGGATTTTCATCTGAATTTTTATCTGGGTCTTCCTCTTCAGATGTGTTAGGATTTGGATTTTGAACAATTTCACATATATAACTTTCTGTTAATGTTTGAGTACTAACAACACAACTATCAATGTCAACATAATCATTAAAAGATACATTTTCAATGTTTAATTGGCCCCACATATTTTCAAATTGGTCATCTGTGTTTGGCTCATTTTGTGAAATTTCATCTACATCGCAATCATCAGAAACAAGCCCAGCTTTTCGAAAGCAGTTAACAACTACATTACTTTCCAATGAATTCCAAGCACTTATGACCATATTAATTGGATCTAATACATTAACTTTGGTTTCCAAATTATTTTCCATATTAGAAAAAATTTTTTAATCAATAATTTTCGATAACGACATTTTACTGATCAAATAATACCCTGGTCAAATGGTTGCATAACAGACGTTGCATTAGAAAGAAAAAATAACAATTTTATATTACTTGGTTCATGAGTTGTGACGGGATTGGCATATTTCTATCTTTCAATCTTGTCAATAGATGGTGCTAAGATAGCTTATATTAGATTGTGATGCAATAAATAGTAATTAGGTAGCTCAATTACCCCTTCTTTATAATAGTTTGACTGAATTTGAATAGCCAATTAGAAATAAGAATTTCCTTGTCCCCTCGGGACAAGTAAGTTATTTCTATAATGTCCATAAATACCCATGTAACCCATTATTCCTACTGGAATGCTATTGACTTGATAACTGATTGCTTGAATGCATTGATTTATTGCCTTGTGATTAGGTAAAGTCCCGGTTTTGGGAATCGCTGTCATGCGACGCTGTTAAATGCAGGGCTGTATTGCCATTTTCCCTGTCTTGGGAATCGCTGAAAATGTAGAGACGCTGTTAAATGCTGGGCTGTATTTGCCAAATCGCCGTGTTATAGGCATTGCTGTTATGCATGGGTCGACTCCCATTTCTCATATCTCCTTCCTTGGACATGTAGAGGCTCTTACTCAAGCGACCCCGTTTAGGCACTGAGGTTCTCTTCCTGTACAGTAAGCTAAAAACTAGACTATCCTATAATCTTTTACCTTCCATTCGTTTGTTTCACTTCCGTGAAATCAGTGTTTTATTAGTGTGATAATGTTATTAATGTTATACCTTTCTTTTGTGACATACAGGTGAACCGCCAAGTGAGCGAGATTTCCTCTAGACCGGCGCCGTCCTCTTTTTAGTTGTATTTTAAGTTCTTTAAGTTTTATTCCGTTTTAAGTACATTTCCTTATATTGTTTAGCCCAATTTTAGTCTTGTTCACATAAAGTAGTTTAACTTAGATAGGTAGTGGTTAATTTCTCCTTTAAAGTTGGTAATTTCATGCTGATGTTAATAGCAATTTTTATACTAGTTTATTATATTCATTATAGTGAGTATTCAGTTAACTTTTGCGTAATTCTGTCCTGTATCGTTCTCGTATATTATTGTTTATCTACTGCTGATAATATGTAATCTTTTATCCCCAAAGTGTTATATTTGCTAATGAAAACAGTTATATTTATTTAACCATTTTGATGTACGCATATCGATTTATTAATATATTTAAATGTGCAATTTTAAGGCTTCCAATGTAATTTTCAGTGTTATGTGCAAAGCGAGTCCACTCTCTCCAAGAGAGAGAGAGTTGAATCTCTCCTTATATTTTTATATAAGTCTTTGTACTGGCCGCACGCCATTTTGTATTTTGGGCATTAATCATTTCTTGTAATTTGGGTCAAAGCCATTTAACAAATGAATAAATGGTTTTCTTTATTTTGAGAATCTAGTTGTCATAATTTTCTTAATGACGTTTCACACTAGTCCCGTCACAGAGTAATACTGTGTGCAGAGCAGTTATCAAGTAACGTTAATATTTTTCTTCCCTCTTTCACCATCTTGAGATTTAATTTACTAAGCTAATCTGAAAATAATTTACTGATCATCCAAGCTTTAGAATTATTTTCATAATCTACTGGCAAGTTTTGAATATTTTTAAAGCAACGTGGATTTTTAGATTTTCCAATTACAAGTAATTTCAATTTCTTACTCCCATCCATATTTGTTACGAACAATACTGTGATCCTTTCCTTGCTAGTTTTACCTCCTGAACATTTTTCATCTTTAAAAGATAAGGTTCTGTATGGCATTAAACGATAAAAAAAACCAGACTCATTCATATTAAAAACATTACACTTCTTATATTGATTTATCACAGTCATGTTTCTACTTAACCATTCATCCACTTGTTGGTGGTTGACTGAAGCAGTGTTAAAATGTGAAAATGTGAAAATGTGAAAATCAAATTCAGAATTGTAAAAAAAATGTCACATGTACAAACTTTTGATTGTAGCAGCCATTTTTAGAAAAGAAGTGAGTCTTAAATCATTTACGCATCACCAAACAAGAGTTTCACTGGACAATCACCACAACCAAGACAAATTCTACTTTTGTCTGAAAAAATGACTTTACTCCAGTCTTCTATATCCCAATTTTTATGTTGCCTGGCCCAATTTAAGCAAGTTTACATATGCAGTTTGGTCATCAGTGATTTTGTTTTTGCTTTACAGAAAGAAAAATCCATGCTATTTAATCTACTATTCTTTACAATTCGATCACAAACAGTTGTACCATAATTTTCAGTACGCATTTATTTCTTTAGATGTTAGCTTTCTTATTTTTAAACAGATTTTTTGTAAATGAGTGATCTTGCACATTGCTTATTTTTTTTGGATTAGTAACTTCTTGGGTGATTTTTTTATATTATTTGTTTCCTGATATTTTTTCTAACTATAAGTAACAGTTGGCAATGCATAACCCATAACTTGGCTAACTTCTCTTCGTGTTTTGCTATCTTATAACAACTTTACTACTTGGTTTTGAAAATTTTTGCTATAAATTTTGTTTGGATGCATTTCTGTAAGATTTTTTTCACTTATTTATTGCAAAGCATTTAATCATTGGTAGAATGAGTGTGTTCATTAATCCTTTTAATAAATAGATTAGTTCTATTCAAATTATTTTGCTTTAAATAAAATTTTTATTCAAATGTTCTAATACTTTTTTCCAAGCTAACTGATGTTCTAAAACTTATTTCCATGATAGGAGCTAACTAAGAAAATCCTTTGGTTCTAAGATTTATGTAAAGAATTAATAAAGATTGATGTAAAAGTGAATGTATATATAGATAGCTTAAATCTAATTAAGATGTTGAAAGAAGATTCTCAAAAACTGAGAGCAAAATATTTGACAAGAAGAGTTAACTATTGTAAATACAATGTTATTAATAATAATATTATTTTAGATTTCGTAAAGGAAGAAGACAACCTTGCAGATATACTGACTAAGACTGTGTCAGGAAGATTCATGAATAATTTGATTAAGGACTTTATATTATGATTGTTTAATGATTGCTAAATTAAAGTATTATTATGATTATCCCAAATTTAATAAATCAGGGGGAATGTGTGGGAATTTGAAGAATCACCTTTAATGATTTATTCCATTTATTGTTATAAGATATTATTGTTAGGATTAAGATTAGATATTATAATAATGAATATAATGAATGTAATAAGTGTAGACCAGCATGCAGGTCGCGTGCAGTCTAGACTCAAGTAATTAAGAGATGTCAATCAACATACCAGCATATTGTAAGCACAACTATATAAGATTGTAAAAACTGGAGCACTTTGGTTTTGTTGTCAGTCTGATAGGTACACTTGTAGAGCAAGGTGCTCATCATTTTGTATCTTTTCTAAAGGAAGGAAATAAATCAGCTTTTAGGACTTAACATAATGATTGTTCTCCATGCATTTATTTAAACAATTAGTATATAATATTTGTGTATTAATTGTTA
>JAQFZN010001936.1:0-13288 GCA_034687075.1 Geophilus carpophagus
CTCAAACTGCATTTTTATTTTTTACTTATTGCCATGAAACATAAAATCAAAACATGCATTTGAATATTTTTTTTATTCATTCTTATCATAAATTATTTAATACAGTAGTTGTTGATAAAGCAATGTGCACGCAATATTTGCATTGCATTTTTTATTTTCCACCAATTAAATATTAATTCCAAAGAGAACTTAGTCTGAATTATTGATTCACAAAGCTTTGGCTAAATTAAATCAATCAATTGACTTCTATTATTACAAACAATTGGCTTGTTTAATTGGAAAAGCAATCCAAAATAGCATTTTGTAAATTGTTAGGTCAAACTATCTGTCGTATAATTCTGTGGCTCGTTGAAGCTTATTCAGGAAATTGCAAAGCACTTGAGTAAACACGAGGCAACTGAACTGAAAATTGTTTGTTCAATCTTGAAGAATTAGAAGATGTTATTCAGTATAAATATTATTTATACTTTATATAGACTTCCGAACAATTTAAATCTTATTTAAATGTTAAATCACAGAAAATCCAATACAACGTCAACACGTCTTATTCCTTAATTTAATTAGCTTGACAACACTTAGAAATTTTAAAAGCAATCTCTTTGGAATAAAATATGCTTTTATATAAAACTCTGCACTATAGAGACTTCAATTTACTCAGAATTTCATACAAAATCCCAAACGGAACGAAGGCGCAGTTTAGAAACCATTTTATAGAGAGATTGTTGAAATCAATACCAATTCCAATGATCAGTATATCCACATTGGACTCGTTTATCCATAAATAAATCAAATGAGTTAAATCCTTTACTTGAAATCCTGGATTAGACTTCAGATATAGAATTTTTGTCTTTTCTTTCGGCTTTTTTTTTTTACTTCCTGTATGTGACAACCTAGGCTTATAAAGTCTTCTAGTTTATATGAAATTTCATCATTGCTCATAACATTCTCACTTGTTCAGTTTGCGATTGTCTTATTGAGAGTCAGCACATGGTGTCTCCTCTGGAATCCGCTTGAACTCTTTTCAATCCCTCAATAAAGATGAAGTTAGCATTTTGCAATAAGTTTTTTTTTGAAGGCTTTTAATAAAGAGTATAAGAGATTTTTCTAAAAAATAAGATCATTATTTGAGATTTAAAAAGAATAATTTTATTCTTTAAATTTAAAGTAGAAAAAAAAGCAATTTGAGACATAAAATGACATTCGAAGTTTGAGCTGCAACTGAGATCATTGAAAGAAATTTCAAAAAATAAACTGAACGTAAAATTATTTTTTAAAAATTTATGACTCAAATCTCAAAAGGTTTTCTGAAATAAATTAACTGCAAGCGAATCTTTGATACAAGTTGATTACTTCATAAATTTTACAGGATAATCTTTATATGTGTATGTATATAACAGTGTATACAAAACATAATTCATTTTACTATCAAATTCTTTGCATGTTTTGTTTCTCTTCTTTGCATCACAAACCTAGAGTCAGTTTTAATGACTCCTGCAGCTGAGGCATTTCGTAATTAACTTTTGGAAATGCTTGTCAAAACACAGTAAAATTATATAAATTTTTTTTTAATATTTAATGCTCAATGAATTTATAATTAAATTTTTTACAAGCACTTTTCTTTAAGAAACATGAATTTTTTAATTTAAAAATCATCAACTTGGGATAATTTCGAGAGGTTTTAAGAAGAATTACGCAAATATAATCTTATTATCAAAGATTTTTAATTTCCTTAATAATTTTCATAAAATACATAAAAAATAAATATTGCACATACGTCACTTAAACATTTCTTAGTTTTCTTTTATGTCTTTTCAGATAAAAATCAGGTCTTAACTCAGCTACACTCGTCTTCTGGGATTGGAAAAAGATTGCACTAGATTGGCACACTTGTAAGAGAAGATGTAGCGTCACGTGGTGAAAACTCAAGTAACATTCTTAAGGCTTTTCAGTGTTGTATATAAGATCTCTACAGCAGATTATTCGCAAGAAGTTGTTTAGTGGTTAAATGGATTTTTTTTTCGCAGTTACGCTTTGATGCTTGAAAAAAAAATTTAGATAGAAATCACTTAATGTAAACAAGATTTGCTCTTCTAGAAACTCCTGTATTTTATAACATAACTTTGCAGCAGTTCAAAACGCAGACAAAAGCATTTCAGTATTGATCTGCATCTTATCTCCTTCAAATGACGCAATCAATAATGAGATTGTCTTTTGCGAAACAAAATATTTCTTAAAATTCACATTGTAACGAAGTGTTTTCTTCAATTCTCACTATCTACTTTATTAATGAAAAATTCCTCAAAAGGTTTCATCTGATATGATGATGCTTCGGTTAAAGGGTAACATTGATTACGTTCTTACTTGTCATGTGATGAATTGAAAGCCACGTTTGCTCTCTTTCTTCACTTGAAAATCTTTTTATAAATTGTTTCTTCACTTCAGATAGCTTCATTTTTTCCCCCTTTTGTATTTAATCCAATTTCCTTTAACTGAGTGCTGGGTTTGAAGAAGTAGTGATTGCTATTGTAACATAACACTTTAGCACGTAATTAGATAACCTTTCAATGTATGGTGTAAGATATATTTTTTGAAAAACGATGTCGAAATAAGAGTAATGCTTACTATTGAAGTGCATTTAAACTTATAGTAAATTATCTATCAAGACTTCTATCCATCTTATTGCCTGTATATTTTTTATTTATTTCTTTATAAAAATTGTGAAACTTGTTTGAATATGATTAGGTTCAACTCTAAAGCGAAAAATTAAATCTTAACATTTTGTGTAGAAGTTAATAAATTATTACTCTTTATAATTTTATTTTCCCTGTGGTTCTCATGTGACAAATGACTTAAATTTTTTCGTTTAAACTTGTTTTAATCAGTTGTTAACATTTTTCGTGTAATTAATCACAGTAAATACGTCACAGTTTATTTGTATAATTACAAGATCCTTAACAGAGTTTCTTTTTACTCAATTGCTCACACAAGCATCACGTCTCAAGACTAATTTTACTGACAAAACATAAACTTGACTTTATTTTTAAAGACAAAATTTGACCTTGCTTTAGGTTGTGTTTTCAGCTACACTGTTCTCACATGGTCGAAAAGTCAATAAGATAAAATTTAATTCAAACACGTTCAGAACTTGAACGTGATTGCGTTACTTTTTTTTAAACTGTCAATCCATCTTTGTAACAGGTATTAGAAAGACCGGTACTTAAAACGTTGGCACAACTGGAAAAAGCCTCAGGGAAATGGTCAGTAAAAACAAACGGAAACAAACCTTGAAAATCGTATTAAGGAGTTTTCTCTTATTCTTCCGTGACTCGCACACAACAGCTCGAGATTCAATTTTTTGAATGTAAATACACTATTATAGAAGAACTACGAGTAAGAACAATGAGATGTTATGAAGTAAAATCTCATTTTCATAAACTTCACGTGAAATTGCTAAAGAATTGCGTGCAACCAAAATGAAAACATTATGGATGTTGTTAAAACAATTTATTTTACAACAAGTGCATTTGTGGAGAGATGCAATGATGATCTTAAGAGAGTGAAGAAATCCCAGCAAGTGAAAACAAAGTAATTGTTTCAAGGAACTTTCGTCTTTTTAATTGTAACAACAAGGTAATTACCAAGTCAACTAAGTGCACGAAGCTGATGACCTGGGTTCCTAAAACCGATTTAAAGTGCAACGCGACGTGCAAAAATGACGCATAAACTACGGATCTGCAAGAAGCATGTCGAAAATTCCAATGTACAAATATCCCTGTCATAAAGTGTGCAAGAGAAGGGCAAAAAACTATTAAACCACTTTATATATATATATATATATATATATCAAGACGTTTAGGATCCAAAGAGACATTAAAAGAATAGTTGTAAAAATAACTTTTTTCGAATTATGAAAGGTGAACATAAAAATTTCGTTAGTAACAGCAAAATTTTATTTTAAATCAATTCAGTTAACGTTAAAAACTGTTTACGTATATTCATCAGTCGGTCAAACAAGTCATCTTTAAGCATCAACAGATCTATTTGATATCAAATATCATAATTAAAAGTCATTGAAACATTTCAATAATAAATATCAAAGAAGTTGATTGATATTTACTTATTACTTTTTTTTAATTTAAGAAATCTTGTGCAAACCTTGGCAACCGGAAGGAAATGAAAACATAATTAAAATCTTATTTCAAGACTACATGTCAGCAGAAACTTTTGAGTTAGCAAGTGTGTAACTGATATGGCTAATGAGATTGTGGTAGTTGTGTGTGTCTGTTTTTATTTTTAATTTTTTTCTTTTATTCAAATCATTAAAATTCAAGTGACGCAATTGCTGTGGCTGTCATCAAGTGGCAGCATAATTATGCAATTAAGAAACGGTTGCACTTACTCTCCCTTTAATTACAGACAGTACAATTAATCTTATGTGCAAATTCATCTACATAACGCAACGAATGCGCTCGGTCACACTTATCAACATTTGTCCAACGTTCAATTACAAGTTTATTGTTTTAATACACTGCGTAATGAAAATAGTTTGCATTTCCAACCGTGTTATGACTTAATGTTGCATTTTTGTAGCTTATTGAGTAATTTAATAATCTTTCAGCTTTGTAATTTTATACGTTTCTCGTCTCATATTTTCACAAAAGCAATTCATATTACTAATCATGTTAGGTTAATATCAGAAAATAAATTACTTTTCTGGATATTGAAAACATCTCTGTTTGATATCTTTCTTTCCAATCAAATTATTTTGATATTTTTTTTTATCTTCTTTCAAACATGAAAACGTGCCTTTTAATGATACTAGTGGGATTTTTGATTGCTAATTGAATCTACAGCTAATTTTTTTTAACTTGTTTGTTTTAGTAATTTAATAATGGTCTTGAAAAAAGAAAAAAAAATTGGTAAATTAGTTGTTGTACTTTCTTCTGAAAAGTATAACACATTCAGAATTTAATGATTTCGACTAGCTCTTGACTCACTTTTAACTTATGACTTATCGTTTTTTACTCTATATACCTTTGTCTGTAAAGTCCCCAAAGAAATATGTTTTATACGAGCTCACATAAACCAAGTTGTACCCAACAGCTACACTAAAGAAAAAAAATTTTAAAAATTCTTAAACTCAAGTATTGTTTTATGAGAATGTTTTAAAAACCCAAACATTAATAATTTAAAATTACAGAATAAATTTAATAATAACTAGTTTGACTTGTGATAGATTAAACAATTCATTATACAAAAAACTCGAAGATAAAAGCTTTGCTTTTCTACAATGAATATTGATCTCAGTTTAACCTTATCTAAGAAAGTAAATGGAACAGTTTCTGTGGATATTATATCGTTTTTATTAAAAAAGAAATTGATTTTGAAAAGTAGATTTGTCAATAAAATTTCAATATGCAGTAATATCTGTTAGAAATATACTCTTTAAGAAAGAAATTCAAATACGGTATTCTTATTTAAAAAAAAATAAAAGTACTACTTATTAAAATTATAAATAATTAAAACATCAGCTATTGTCATCTGCATTGCTGTTCTCAACCTTTTTCTCCTCTCTCTCAATCTTTTTGTTGTATCTATGGGAACACATTTTCATAGCAACTGTGTAAGCTGCTTAAAAGAAAAAACTAAATTAAGGATTAAGTCGTCTTTGGATAAAGCAGTCAAGATTTAAGTCAAGTAGTATAACTATATCCAAAGCAAAGCAATCATACGAATCTGGATAATTGTGACTCTTGTTTTTCTCAGTGAGCATTCAACTTTTTCCTAAATTTGATCGTAAAATAAAAATCTACTATCAAATGTCAATTTTTAACATGTAAATAAAAACATCACTTACTTTTATTTTTGTTTGAAATGAAGTGCAAGTTTTTATTAACAAGTTCGTAGATATTTGTCCAAGATATGGATTTCTTATATCTTTACTTCCTGATGTTTAAAAAAAATGAAAATATTGGCTCAGATATAGTAGAAGTGGCAAGCGGAAGGAAAACAATAAGTTTGAGTCAACCCAGAAAACAGAAAAGGTCAAATGACGAAACACTGACGTAACTGTGCGTTGAGAATTGGTAAAAAAAAAAAGCTACTGACGTCACAAACAATCGAACGTAAAACATGATTTAATTTATACATAAGTAATCATACTTCAACCATGTCAGTCTGCTCATCAGCAGCACAAAGGTCGGTTTCCATAGCAACAGTTTCATCATCATTGATTTCGAGCTAATTAATCATCGAAAATCTTTACTTGATCCAAATGAAAATTCTGTGAATTCAATGTGCGGATTTATTCTCAATAAATACTCATCCATTATGTTAATTTACTAACTTTTATTTTAAATTTTTTAAACGAAAATAATTATCTTAATATATTTTAAATAATTTAAGATAACGATACAGTAATTTCAAATTTACGAACAACTATAGCAATACAACGTCATAGTACGTGTTTTAGTTTAGTTGCATGATGTCTTTCTTTTACATATCTGTTACTATGACAATTAACCAAACAAGTTAAATTGATGGAATGAAAATTAAGCCAATTTGTGTACACCCACCAAAACACACTTTACGAGTAGTGATAAGAAGATTGAAAAATTGCTGTAGTTGGAAACCATAAAATTATTTTTCTCACTGTGTTTGCGTGATTAATTGAGTTGAAGCTTATCGTTATCGGTCATGTATATATAGAGTGTATTAGTGCCGCATGTTTGTGGCATGTTTTGCAGGTTATTATTATGTCGATTAATTGCAGGATTTAAACACGTTATGTTAGAATTGTAATTGAATTTTTTTCATCTGCTCTTATGCAAAATGATAATTAGTCAACATCATAAAACATGCTGAGTAATTTGCGGGTAATAAATCGTTATTTTGTTTTAGATAACAATAAATTAAAAATTTTGATTGATAAATACTTTTTTTGTTAAAGAACTTACAAAAAGTTTTGTTTGCTTTCATTCAAACCATTTAAAGAAGCCAGGATATAATAGGACATAGTGATGCAGTAAAATTAGACTTAATTGTACAGCGCACTCTAATGAAAGACAAATCACAGTAATTGATCTGCTCAGAAAGAACTATTTGCAAACGAATTGAATCATTGAACAAGATTTAAGTAAAATTTATCTTTTGTCTTAATAAATTATGCAAGATTGGAGATAAGATTTCGAGTTGTAAAGTTATGTGCAAAAGAGAAAACTCACTCATCAACTTCACTTCGAAAAATAAACAAGAACAAAGCAATAATTAAATTACAAAGTGAATATAGTAAACAATTTCAATATAAATCTAGTTAATTTGGTCAAATCATATACGAATTGATAATAAAAGCATTTGTTTGTGAATTATTATTATTTATTTGAGTGTTAAATTGAATTTTCAACATTTAGCAACCCTCTAGTTGGATAGTGGACTTCCCCGCACCCTGAGTAAGATTGCGGCGCGTTTGGTGAGTGGCACAGAAATTTTTCCACAACCCGTCTTGGACTACGCCCAAATAAGATGCCCAATTTTCGGCTTAACAAAAAAGGTAAGATTAAATAATAACTGAGAACATGCAATGCACTTTTAAAAGGTTTTTTTGGTTTATTTTATGGAATTAATAATAGGAATCATAGTTTTTTTTTGAAATTTTTTGATTAGTTTATTAACTTTATTTAATTTTATTTTAAATTAAATATATATTTAAAAAAAAAAAGTTATAATTTTATAAATTTAGTTTTTGCGCTTCAATAAAGTTTTTTGTGTTTAAAATTTTATAAAACAATTAATATTTAATGGTTTTTTAATATTTTGTGAGAGTTTCGGGGTGTTTTTAATGGTAGGTTTCACTGCAATGCTTAAATTAACAAACGTTGAAACATGTTGGAAATTCTCAGAGAAATAAAAGATGACACAACACACTCAATATATATAATAATAACTAGATGTATTCACAACTTGCAATATACATTTAACACATGGAACATAAATAAAAGTAACGAATTTAAGGTATTTCATACACTTAGTGGACTAGATAATTCTGTTCTAGCCACCGTAACAGCTTACACAATAATAACGTAAGAAAATTATAAAGCTATGAAAATTACAACGTCACGAGATGCGGGTTACAGAATGTACCCTCCTTACATGCATAATATTATAAACAATAATACATGTGTACCTTACACATAGGCTAATCTTATCTGACAACAATTATAACTTCACAAAACAGATTTAAAATAATTAAATAAAACTAATGGAAACAAAAGTTTTAAATTAAATGTAACGAAATGTAATGAAAAAAGATATAAATGTTTCTAATCGGTTCACATAAAAATTAATGAGCTAATATTACACCTAAAAATATACTTTTCCTACGAAAACAAGTATCCAATTTCGATTTCATTCTCCACTATTATCACATTTATTTTTCCGTTTCAAGTTAATCTAATTTGGTCATTTATTACCACATGTAATACTTATTTGATCATACTAAGCTCGCTTTATAAGGTCAAAAGAACAGCTGCGTTAATTTATTTTTCTATGAAAAATCTAAACCGGAGCTTAAGAAAATAAAAAGTAAGAATTATAAAAAGCACTATTTTTTTTATAAATAAAAGGAATGAGAAAAGAATACTGTAACAATTACTTTCATTTCTTTAAGTCCTTAATGGATCGCTCAGAGAGCTCTTAGCCAAAACTAAGCAGCAAAAAGTCTCTTAATTCAAGTTGCCAATCATCAAAAAAATACATACTTCACAGAAATACAAGACTTGAAGTATGAAAAAATATACTAAAGGTTCTTTATACTAGTAAATTTTATTTTAATAAAAAAACAACTTTTATTTTTAGTCTTGAATGATCAGTTAACGGTTATATACTGTATATAGCGTACTTCATTTTATTTAAAGGCGCAAAATGCACTTAATGAAAGTTTAGCTGTGTCTTTTGTGAATAGTCTATTTTCTGCACTCGTAAATTATTTTATAGCATGATAAAAGTGAGGCAACAATAATGTTTATCATGGTATTTATTCAAGGTCTAGTCGTAATCAATTTCATACAAAGAAGCTTACACTTTACACGAAAAGAATAAATTGGGAGTGTGTTTTGTTTTATGCAAGATGAAGAGTGTCAACATATTGCATAGCCTGATAAACTATGAATTAGTAATACCCACAGGAGGTGCAATGTCAGGTAGATAATAACCCTTCAATGGATGATAAATTGCAAGAATTAGCAGCCACCTATAAGATGTCACCAATGAAAATGAAAGCCGTAGATAAGGCGGAAGAAATTAATACACGGTTGAGTTTTAAGCCGGAAAAGTGTAAAAATCTTAAGGTTAATTCTTTATGGCTTTAAGTAACTAAGCCTGTACTTATTATAAGTCGAAAAAAAGCAGATGCATGCTGATATAAACTTAGCCTAAAGAAAATAAACTAAACTGACAGCAAAATTTATTTTTTAGTATTTAAAAATTTAAACTTTAAAATGTTCATCTTGAAATTAATTTTTAACTAATTAGGCTAATTAGTATGTCCAGTGTAATTATCTAGTTGAAGATGAAATTAGAATTTCTTTTTAATTTAGCAATATTTGTTAACATCTGCAAGTTAGAAAATCCAATTAAAATTATTTAAATTTTTTTAAAATAATTTATTTAGATTTAGATTATCACTATAAATTATTATTATTATTATTTTTATCACAAAATCAATCAATTTGTACTAGAATGTTAACTATATTAGTAATTGCACTTTTAAATTTAATAGGTTTTTTTATCTTCTGATTTTAAATTCAGTTCATTGAATTAGTTTTTCATGTTAATTCATTACACCGTGTGTAATCAATAATCAATTTATATCATGCTTTATAATTAAATTCATAGCTATTTTTGTTTTCTATATTAAATTTCTTTCAAGTTAAATATTTATATTTACATGCAAATGTGATAATTTTGCATATGTAATGCAAAAATTAAATTTCTACAGATTGAAAAGTTAAAATAAAATCAAGAAATAAGTTTAATCGAAAAAAGAATCATGAATTTGGTTTATCCGAATTTTATTTTTAATCGGAAATCAATACTAAATATTTATTCCAAACTTTGCATAAATATAGTTTAATCAATATATTGTATTAACTAGCAAAAATGTTCTCTTGCTGCTGCGAAAAGAAATGTAAAAAAGCAAAAAGCATGCATTGCAGAGAAGTCCGTATACAAAAGCACCCCGCAATGAAAGCGTGATAATACATGTAGGAAATTCGCATGATTCAACGGGATTATGATGGCGTCAGTTTTATCCACCTGATTAATTTGTCTCTTTATTCAGCATGAATGCACTTTTGCATACAAAATGAGTGGTTAAGACATATTCGCTTTGTGCTGGTATACTAAGTCGTTAGCGAATAAAATTAGAAATTCAATGTTAGCTTTAATGCCATGCTTATAAATGGAAGTCAATAAGACAAGAATATAGCTAGATAAAAAGACCGAGTTAGAGGTGATTTTTTGAGCGAAGATGAGAATGAGATTACGCTAAGGTAAAAGTTTGAACTTAAAAAATTTAAATTTTAAATTTTAACATGAAAGAACATTAACCTTAAAACTCTGATATTTCTTTTACATCAGAATTTTAAAAAATCATTAAATACATTCGTTTTAACTGTTTTAACCCCTGATTTGGATTGTCAAAACATGTCAATACATCAGTATGTTGTTACTTACCAACTACAAATATTATTGCAATGTTACAACAATAGAAATTGATCACTCGATTAAACACTAAACATGGCAGCCAAATAAGCTGAAAACTTCGTTTCTTTTTTCGTTTCATATAACAGACAGTGGAAATTCGTTACATTTTAGTCGTTTTATGTTAGAATTAATTAAATTAGCGTGTTATGTACAAAACAGGAAATCATCCTATTGATCAAGTTTTGTTGAATTGCGATTAGCCAGTGCCCGTATGCCCTACACCTCTCTGAGGTCCTCTCCTATTTGTGCCTGTGTATCCTCTATTCCTGGAAATCGACCTATTTTTGTACTGTATATATAAACCCCAATGTAGAATAAAGTTCACAACCGATCATGGAAAACTAACAGTTTTAGTGGTTTAAAAATTTCAACGAACTTTTAAAGAAAGTGATGTCATATTGATGAACTGAAACGGATAAAACCATTAAAACGAACGTTTGGAAATGTAGCTGTATTATCGTTAATTGTTTACAACTGTAACTTAATATTAATATTTGAAAATATTTTCAAAAAAAAATTGCTAAGAGTTTTGTGTAATTTGTATAATGAAAGAAAATGTTTCCAATAGTGATGAATCTTTTGGAATTAAATTCCTAATTACACAAAATTAAGATTGATTTCGTAAATACCAACTACTGAAGTGGAAAGCTTATGATAAAATTGTTCCCACAACTCACTAGTGTACGATTCTTCTTCTGGGAAAATAAAAATCACGGACTTACCGTTATCTATAGTTGCAAGTTTAGTTTTAACCCTTTAAAGCCACGGGCAAGAAAATACTAATTAAAAGTGTGGAAATGGTGGTAGTAAACGAAACGGTAATTAATCTGAGTGTTGAATGTGTGAAATGATATAATTACTTACAATTTTTTTCGCAAGTTTTTTAATTAATTTCCACAAGTTTCTTATGGAACTTTACGGTTTAAGGTTTTAACTATCTAACAAACAACAACTATGCTAACAAGTAAAAAAATTTCTAATAGTGCGCTCACGTGGAAGTTTGTTTGTTCATAGAAAACTGTCTAAAGATTTTTTATTTTGTCTATTATTGTCAAATTGCGTAATGTAAATCTTCTATTTACACTTTCAAGCAAGGTAGATTTCGCTACCAAAAACTTCTAGAGGTAGCGATTTATCTATATCGCTAACGCTAAAAATCCTTGGTGGTAGCGATAAATCGCTAACGCTATTTCTGTTACTAGCGCTATCGCTATTGCTAAATATTTGAATTTTTCTAAACAGTGTTTTTTTATTGGGATATAAAGCCAATGAAAATGAATTTAGCGAAAATTTCGCTAAAAATTTGCTAGTTGCATGATTATAGCGCGCTAAAAATTCGCTACTCGCGATAGCGCCGCTATCAGTAACGTTAGCGGCGGCCAATCCTGCTTTCAAGCCCTAGCTTAAACAATTAATTACCACTTTTGCTCTGCTTTAAAAGTAGCAACACTGTAATTTGATTTATTTTTAAACTTGATATTAAAAAATAAAGCCATAAAAAATTCTCGAAAAAATTAACTCAAAATGGTTGCCTCAAGAAATAAACTTTTATAGTTTCCCATTAATATATAATTTTCTCACTTTTAAATAAACAAATTTGAATAACTTTAACTTTAATTAGTAAATAGACAAAAACTACAACTAATAAATTACACTTGCTTCTCTTTGACATATTGTTGCTTAATTTCTTTTAATGAAACAAATAATCGTTAAAAAATCATTAAAGTTATAGCGTAGGCGGCAATTTATCATTTTTATCAAATAGTTGATTGCTTTAAGCGAAACAGAACAGTGAAGCGTGTAGGTGTTATTTATTTATTTTATTTGTGCTCCCTTAAAAAAACCTGGAAAACATCAGTTTTGTCACTTAAGTTTATAAATAATGCAAAAGTTGAAAACATAATTAATATCCCTTAATAAACATACATTACAGAAAAGCCATTAAGACTAATTGCTGCCTTGTGCAATTGTTTGTTGCCTCTTGAAACTTTAAGACGACCGAGTAGGTCATACACATACACCATCCAAATCTTTTGAAAAATGAGATAAAAATAATTTACCTCAAGATAACATCACTCAACCTAACAGTTTATGATAGTAATAAATATGAAAGAAACAACTGATTTATGCTTTTGATAAAACGAATAATTTATTCAATTTTCATAGAAATTTGAACACTAGTTCCATTTATTCACCTGTCAGCTTCTATTAAATTTGAATTGGACCGCGTATGAAGTGACACCATAATTGGAAATCAGGTTAAATTTACATTTTCTCTGAGTATTTGCATGATACATACACTCTTAAATTAGCTTAAGTCTACAACTTCACATTTTGCCTAAAGATGTGACTTAAAACTTACCGTTATTGTTTTCAATCGTTTTGGGAATTGTTGTAGCTACTTAGAAGAGTTCGTTTTCAATTCGTTTTAGTGCCTTCTACCCTTCAGGACATTAACTTAGTTTGTACAGTTTGATCGCAAAGTAAACAATAACAGACAAAATACAGATGGCTGACTATTTTTATA
>JAQFZN010001937.1:0-13272 GCA_034687075.1 Geophilus carpophagus
TACTCATTTTGGTCATTTTCCAGTTGTACTCATTTTGGTCATTTTCCAGTTGTACTCATTTTGGTCATTTTCCAGTTATGCTCATTTTTTCATCTATTTTTCACAAATTCTTGTTTTGGTCTTTATTACCCTTTATTGATCGACCTCTCAATTGATTGACCATTGACAAAATCAAGGGTCAATCAATTGTGGGTCGATTGGTTGAGGGTTGATAAATCGTGATTCGATAAATCGTACTGAGGCCGTGCAATAGGCCCTATTAAATCAATGAGCAACAGTTATAAAATTTGTTGACTTTGCATGCATTTAACCCTTGTGATCATCTTTCAAATCATCAGTATGCTAGAAGTCACTGTGGTTGGGGAAAAGGATCCTAGGCTATGGGGTTGTAACCAATCAAAAGTTTCTCTCTGATTAGCCACCATCTTAGTTACAGATCCTGAAAACAAGAATGGACTTCAACCTGAAAGAGTTGTGCTTCAGCTTTCATGGATAGTAAAATCTGGCATCCTTGTCCGAGACTTTGATGCCAATCCTCAGGAAAAGCAGTCTTGACTTTAGAGCATATGCCTGCTAAGTGATCCTGACAGGTCCTGTCCCCAAAGGCACTCGATGCAGGGCAAGGTCTTAATTAGATCAACCAGCCATCAGATTCAGTTGGTGTTTCAGAACGAGGATAACTTGTCAGCATGCTTCAGATGCAGATAAGTTATAAGACAGCTGCAGTTAATAAAGATTAACCAAATTTAACTATTTATGTCTCACCTTTCTACAACATGGAAACCTCATGATTAAGCAAGAGGCAATCATGCCCTTTTATGACACCATTTTGTCATCTTTCCTTGTGTGCAACTCTCGTACTGTGTAACCCTTTTTTTTACTTAGATCCAATTCCCTAGTTAGGGACAATTTTTCCATTTGTTCCAGTGTCTTGGAATTTAATTGGGCCAATTATTTGTACCAACTTGCATCTATGCTTTCACCTCTGACAAATGAGTGCTTGTTCTTTAATAATATTAGCCTTCACAATAAAATTATTTCATTATTTGTATTCTTTAACAAAATTTAATTTTCTTTATCAAATACTAATACAGTATTTCCCTCAAAAACAACTTTAAAACCATATTTGACAATTTTAGAAATAATAACAAATTTTTTTTTCAGAATTGGAATGTATAATACATTTTGTAACCTTACATCTGGTTAGCCCAAATTTTGAGTAAATAATATATTTCCCTTATATGTGTTGTACTATATATTAGTACTTTCAGGCTGTTAAACTTGAGGATAATGCTGTATGCTATTTTGCTTTCTTGGTTTCATGTTATCCATTGTTTCAACTTATTTGCATATCCTGCCTCATTGAGTATTGATTCTATCAGTGTTTCATTCACCATTAGTTAATGAAGTTGTGGGTGATGCAAATATTCCAATAGTGGGTCCGGTATATTCACTAGACAAGTAGTTAGGGGTAGGGTTAGGGATAGGGGTAGAGTTAGGGATAGGGGTAGAGTTAGGGATAGGGATAGGGGTAGGGATAGAGGTAGGGGTAGGGATAGAGGTAGGGGTCGAGGTCAACCAAGGAAAAACCCATTGTAAATTTACATATTTCTAATACACCCATACCTCGTTTAACGGCCGCTCGTTTTACGGCGTTTCACTTTAACAGCCTTTTAAAATTATGGCACGTTTTCGATTTACGGCCCACAATGTTTTGTTCTACGGCCCTAAAAACTGTTATTTTATAAAAAATTGGAACAGATTTGAAACAAATTTTTTTGATTCGTTTTACGGCTTTTCGATTTACGGTCAACTTTTCTGGAACCTATCTAGGCCGTTAAACGAGGTATGGGTGTACATTAAAAAAAATTGCTCTACTTAATTTTTAGATTTTTGCCGGACGCCCCATGGCCTGTCGCGCTAACACTCAAATTCTGGTCGCGTCAATGCCCAGACGCGCAGATGCCCTATGTTACAAATCCTCCCCCCACCAATAAAAAATTCAATGCAATGTGAATGCATTAAAAATGGTTCGCAGAGGCTGGAAGAATTTGAAGTCTTTTATTAATATAAATCAATAAAAATTAATTTTTTTAAATTACTAAATATCCAATTTGTAAAATTGTAATAAATAAACAGTTCCTAGTTAACATTTATGAACCGGATACATGACATTCATACAATTACTAAAATTGTTAAAGTCAAATTACTAGTAGTTATTACAACTTTTGCCATTTCTGTATCGAAGTGTTGATAAATTTGTTAAGATAAGACAAGTAACAAACTTTTCCATTCTTATTTTGTTAATGAGAGCGGATGTGTCAACACCAGATTTAAGTAAGTTAATGTCTTTAATTTTTTCCAATTTTATTATTATTCTTATTATTAAATAGTAAATACGTTATATTAGAAAATAATTTTGATCACTCAACGATGTACTTAATTAAGTGATGTTTTAATTCCATTCTAGTTTTTTTCTCACAAACTATTAAAATAAAACTTGATTAAGTCTTTATTTTTCATAATATACTTCTTCGGAGCCTACGGGTTATAGCCCCCTTTAATAATACGGTAAATCGGATCTGATGATAGTAAAATTAAAACAAAATTTTTTAAAGAAAAAAATTACTTATGCAATTTTAAGTCCAGTTTAATTAAAGTAAATACTTTTATTTCTACTGTAGCAACAAAAATTTAACATGAAGTTGAGCATAGCTATATGCTTCATCTTAATTGCAATGATGGTTCAGCTTAAGTCAGGCAACGAGGACAAAAACTATTATTTTTTTGAATATTTTACGCTGAAACTGCCAAATGGTGAAGAAATGAAAGGAGACTTAGACGATTGGGGGAAAATTCTTAACAGCAAAATTGAAGACTTTGACGATCCAAAGGTAAAATTTTATTTTTAGTCAACAGTACTTTAAATGATAATTAATTTCAAATCGTGAAGGACGAGTAATAATTTTTTTAACTTTTTAGTTCAGAGAAATTTACCGGAAAGGTGATATAAAATTTAAAGAAGCAATGGAGAAATTAAAAGAGCAAGGTGCCAATAGACTCGAGATGAGTTTGGCAGCAAGCAACATTTTTGCTGATACGTACGAAGAATTGTTCGCAGCAGCTGGAATGGAATTAAAACTTCACAATCGTCATCCAATTTTTCTTGTATGATAAATGTACCACAAAATCCTTAATTTGTAACATGAAAATAATAACTACATATACATTAAATGTGCACCAATAAATGATAATTCTGAATACCTACCTTAATAAACATATATATTTGGATCAAGTGATTTCAAGTCTGTTGTACAGCAAACCAAAATCAAATTACCTCGAATTATGTTTGAGAAAAAAAAATAATAAAATTCCATCATCAGCTTGTATAAATAACATTGTACATTTTTAACCTGTTATTAAAATGTACACCTGGAGGCTCGTAAAAGAAACTGAGTCCATGTCTTTCTGCAAAAATAAAGCTATTTCTGCAGGGGCAAATATGGCCACTGGACAACCAAGAATAAAGCTAAGAAATACAAAAATTCGTAAAAGGTAATTCCTTCCTAAATTTGTGGAGAACTCTAATTGAAAACAAGGGATAACTTTCATAATGTTCAATTTCTGAGTTCCTACTGCAGTTCCTTGGCCTGTTCAGGCTCTTTTATCCACACAAATAGCCAGGTGACCCCCAACAGGTGATTGGCCAATACTGTGCATAACTAATCAAGGGAGAAAGGCGAGTGCAACGTATAGTGCTACCTATTAGTTTCTTTTGGTAACACCACAACATTTTATCAATAGCATTTTTAAATATAAACAGATTTGTGTGCTTGTTTTTACATTTAAATCGATAAAATAAAAAGATAATACTTACATTTACGATTAAAATATTTAGTTGAGTGGTAAACACAAAATCTCTCGTTGCTGGCAAAACCACTGCTTAAACAGTCAATACTAAATTTACAATGTTAAAAAATTAATATTGAAAGGTAAACATTATAAACATTTTAACTTCCTTAAACTTATGTAATGTATTCTTTTATTACCTTTTGTTACACTACATGTTAAAAATAATTAAAATATTTCTTAGACATAAGCAACAAGTCATTAAGAAACTTAGTATAGATTCGAAATGTGTTGTATTAATAAATACAAGTTAATTTATTTGATTATAACTCGTAATACTGTATATAGTCATTTAATCTAACTGTAAAACAAAATCACTCTGAGAAAAACAAACTTAAAATTAATTCTACATCACCATTCTAAAGAATCAGCATCACTCAAATCATCCTTTCTTGACATTGATTTACTACAATCTAATGTTGGCTTGTAGTTCATATCTCGAAACGGTTTTCTTGAATTAACGACTTTAGTTTTTTTATTTACTTCACATAAAAAAATAATAAACAAGTTAAATCAAATTATTTAATGAGACCTTACTTAATACTGCATACTTACTTTTTTTAATGCAATTATCTTCACGCAAGCAGCGTTTAACACTACAGACTATTCGATTACTTCTCCTTCTTTGAAACTTTTGTCGAAGTCGAATAGGTGGTTTTCCTTTTTTCTTATGTACATTCTAGAAAATAAAAAATTCATTTACTTTTATTTCTTATTTATGCAATAATTAATTATGCAAAACAAAAATATAATAAATTTTTTATACCCTATTTACTTTCGTATCATCATTCCTTGGGTTTTCTTCAGATACACTATTAGATACATTATCATTTTCAATAATATAATTAAATTTATTTTGAGGACTATGGCTTGCAAATGCTTCTGCATTTTCAACGTCTTTTAATTGCATAGATGTTTCAAAATTTAGCAAATTTTTAGATTTTGAAGTCTGAGTTTCAACTGTTATTGGCTTTGGCACATTATTAACATCAAGATTTTGAATCTCGGATGCTTGATTAGCAACAGAACCATTGCAAACCACTTCGCCACTTTCTTCTTCAGGTTGACAAGAATACTGTTTAGTGACCTCTTTCTTGTCACATAACCCTCTAATTTGGAGAAAACCAGCCGCTGCAACAACTTGTTCTATCCTGTCAGCAGGCACATTCATTTCACCAGTATATATGAAATCCAACAATAATTGCATGTCGTCATATTCGATGTCTTTAAAAACAATTGTTGGATGTTGACATGGATTTTCATCAATTAACCGTTTAAAATATGGTGAGCTAGCTGCCAAAATTAACTTGTGAGCTTTGAGACTGGAATGCGAGCAGGATAATGTGACATCAACGTATTCTTCTTTGCGAACAAATCCATCAAAATATGTCGACATTACCTTGGAGTGAGTATTCCATTTGATAGAATATGCCAACAAGTCCGACATTGCGCTTATCTGCAATAAATAAAACATTAAATTATTATCTTATTTATTGAAAAAAAAGCGTTACTTACCAGTATCTTGAACAGGAAACAGAATAATTGATTCTTTGAACTGACGTAGGGGTTTATTTGTCGCTTTACGCGCAAGAATGGATAAGAACAGAACTGTACTTGCTTCATTAATAAAATGAAAGAACTGTGTAAACTGAGGGTTAATGTCAAGGTTGAAAGAGACTTGCTGACAAGTCTCATTCAACCTGGGATTAATGTGTCCAATTTTTAAGAGCATGTAGTACACTCTGTATGTGTGTAAGCACTAAACTATTTTCATAAACAGTGGAATTTATTTACTACAGAAGCGATATAAAATATAATACAAAATACAATATTTCCTTTTCAAAAAAATGCAAAATATTAAAAACATGTTTATTGCAAAGGTTGTTGACCTGATCTTTGGAGACTCCGTGATTCTTTTGACCATGGCCGTGGAAGTTTAAAGTATCAACAACACAGACCTAATTTTTACTTCCTCTAACTAAACCTAAATAACTTAGCATGCAATTTCTTATTAAAAAAAAAAAATAAAACTTATAATCATAAAAAAATACGAAAACAAAATAGATTTAAATCAATAAAATGAGCATTCTTAAACATTATCTACACAAAACTAAACCATTAAACACATATATTTAATCTAAACAACTGGTACAGCTTAAAAATTACATCAAATAATCTAAAAAATAGTAAAAAAGAGTATTTAAAACGAGTATTTTTTTATTTAATAAAGAGTATGCTCTGAACTTCCACCGCTATAGGTTTGCGTCAAACTTGTTCTAGATGTCTGTGAAGAATGTGAATCCTTTGGTTCAAGACCCGATTTGTTAGTGACACGGGATGCTGAATTGGAATTGGCCAACGTGAACTTACGTCCAATTCCACGCCCAGTTAGTCTTGCGTAAAAACTGCGCATCACTTTTTTAGTGCAAGTAAACGCAAAGAAAATAAAAAGTCCTTGCAATGTATTAAATGTTACAAAAATATACCATAATGGTTCAACGTCTGATAATGCAGCAATTATTCCCATTAACCATGTAAGTCCCATCAGCAATGCCAACCGTAGATACAATCGAAAATTACGCTGGGATTTAGTTGCGTGCAATTTAGGTGCATTTTTAGTAGTGGCTAAAATCATGTATGCACTTAATGAGAAAAGAACAACATTTATAAGAATCACTGTAACAACTGGGACAACAAAAAATAATAAAAGAGCACGACGATGACTAAACCAGCATAATACTAAACCAAAACCAGGTTGGTAGTCTTTTGGAACCGATTTAATATTTTCAATAACAACTGAAATTGCCACAATCAATGCGGAGCTCAGCCATGAGTACGAAGAGTATATGACAAATCGACGCCATTGCTGACCAGATGTTACGCGAAGTTCTGCTGTAGCTTGACGCAATGCTCGCCACACATCGTACGCCATTGCATTCATCCAGAAAAACGAGGATAAAAATCCAAAAAACATTGCGACACCAACGGCTGCACAAGCTGTGCGAGGTATTGAATTGAACTGGGATACGATGAACATTGAATAAGCCAATAATAAAGATAAGCATAAAGATGCTAAGTTCTTTCCGGATAAGTTTTGCAAATCGGGAACAAATAGAAAGCATACCAAGTGAATAATGAGACAGAGTATTGATATTCCAAGTCCAACTACAGATACCACTGATAAGTAAGCAGAAAATTTATGCGAGTAATTGCTGAATTCATCGCCTAGAACAGTCTTGATGCACACATAAATTTTATTGCTGTCTTTTTGATAATCTTTTGGTGCCACGATTCGATTATATATCTTCAAGTAAATGCTTCCGTTTTCCAGTTCTGTAAAATCACTTTGATTGTACACGAATTTCTGGCAGTCGAGATCGTGTGATTCCTGAGTTGTAACGTTTTCATCTGAGTGAATAACATCACCGTCGAATGATAACATGACATCGCTTTGATTATTGCTATGATCGTTATCACTATTATTATTAATGTCGAGTAAATTATTTTCCACGGTTGAAGAGTTTAAAAACTCTCCCGGTGTTACATCGTAGTCAGCATCCCAAGAAGAAGTTTCAATTTCCTCATCAGAATAGATTTCGTCATCCATCGGAAATACAACAACATCAGTTTCAATCTTAGGTGTTGTAGATACCAAAGAATCTTCAGTTTGGTTTTCATATTCAGAAATGCAAACTCCATTACGAAATTCCTGGTCAGGTTTTGAACATAAAACACTGCGACATTTTCGTGTGAAAGGATCGTAAACTTGCGTCTCATCGCAGCGTTTTATTGCACCCACGACATCACCAGTGATCTGATTCACATCAAATAACATGGTGAAAATATGTTTACTGAAATAATTGTTAGTTCCGTATCGAGTCTGAATTCTGACACACATCAGTGGTTGATCAATAAAATTACAAACACCACATTCACTGTTGCGATAAGCAATGTTCCCTTCGTACATATACGACGTGTAAGAGTGACATTTACGACGTATTACTTCATCCCTCCATTCCGGTTTACAATCTTTCACAAAAGGTATACAACGTCGAACTAAATCTTCAACCATCTGTGGCATTTGGGGATCAATTGTACAGGATATAAAAGAACCGTTTTTTATAGAAAAGCCCCATAAATTTAAGTTAGGGTTGAATTGAACTAAATCCCAGAAATTGCTATGTCCAAATGAAAAATTAAGTGCTTTATCGCCGCATTCGAGATGGGGATTCCAGTATATAAGGGAGTTGATGTCATTGTTGCATGTAGCACAGTGCATATTTTTATAAGTCAAATGTGTTGCTCTACTAGTAACAGGCAACTTGCTCATCGGATCACGCTCTGTAGGTTGTGATTCACACGCTGCTCTGACTTCAACGTCACGCCATTCAGGCGGACACGCAACTTTGAGGAAGATTCCGAAGTAATTTCGCAAATCAGTACATTCCCACATCAACCGAGCTCGAGCTGCAGCTTCAGGGTCATAAAGTGGGGCATCGATGCAGCAATCGCCATGCTCAAAGCACAAATCGTCGCAAGAGCATGATCGTTTTTCTAATAATCTTGTAATAGCATCTCTGCTGTTTCCACGTATTCGGCACGAGTCTTGTGGGCATGGGCCATTCGTGGGGTCATGCGTAGGAGTTGGACGTTGATTACCGGGAAAAACAAATTGAGCCTCAAGGGCCCAGACGAGGAACAGGTGAACAAACAACAGAAAAGCAAGTCGAGACATCATTGATAAAACATCTGGAAAGAATAAATTAAATTGAATTAAAATATTTGTAAAATATTCAAAAAATATAAAAATTTACAAATAAAAATATTAAATTGTATGGTTGTGCTGTTATTGTAAAATAAACTGCAGTAATAATAATAATAATAATTTTTTTAAGCAATTAGGATTTATTTTATCTATTGATTCAAATAATAAGCAAAGATTGACAAAAGAGATTTGATTGACTTGTTCCGACAAAAAATAACAAGGATATTTATAATGGTCAGCACGTCTCGAGGACATCGACCTTTAATAACGATGCAAACATAAACCCATTTATAGACATCTTTTTCTCAATCTTGTTATATCGTTTGTTATATTAAAGAAGTTAAATATAATTACAACAATATTTTTTAAATATAATTAAAGAACAAATAATTTCGGGATAACAAATTTCTTTCTTACCGTTTTAACTTCTTAGCAATGACAATGAAATGAGTTGAATCAATTACGTCACTTCCAATAAACTTCGAATTCCTATCATTTTGCGAGAGAAATGATTACCAGGCTGTAATTGTCAGTCGAAAATGGATGCACGTTTAACGAACACAGGAAACGAAATAAACTGAACGTCCTCTCAAGCTGAACGGAACCAACGAATGTGAGGTCATCTAGCCCTACCCTAAGGGCATATTTTAACGTTTGCCTATTGGATTAGCTAAACTGCCTCCTGGGGGAACTAAACTTGATCATCCATGACAATGGCTCAATATTTCTATACACTTCAAAATTGTTTATTATACATTTAATTGTTAAATCATTCAGGAAGTAAGGTGACTATTAAATAATGACATCAGTAGTTTGATATATTAACAAATGTATTAAACAAATAGAAACTGGTTTAACCGCATGTTTTCTTAGTATCAAAGATTTCAAAGTAAATAAAGATTTTGACAAGATCCGGTTTAGATAGTTAGACTAGACAAGGATCCAACCCTATTGATAGTGACCCAGATTGGAGTCACCCCAAATAGCTTAAGGAACAATTCGCGTTGAGGTAGAGATTGTGAGTAGGTCAAATAGAGTTATATGGCCTACTAAAAGTATGGGTAAAACCAAAGATTTTTTTAATAAATCCGCCGTATGACGTTGTTTCTTGTAGACATAACTTCGGCTTGACTCACTACACTTAGGAGCACTGACACTGCTTAAAGCTACAGAATGATATAAACGTCACGCGATATTTTCTAGCTTGATGAGCGTCATCATCCTCACATGACTAATCAAGCTGTGATATCAAAATAAAACAAAAAGTGAATTCATACTTTAGATTTTATTTTTGTTTATAGTTTAAGAAAATTAGATTATATATGAAGATTTTAAAAAAAATTTAGCAGTTTATAAAAGAAAAATATTCAAATTATTAGTATATAACGGAAATTAATTGTCAATTATCAACTAATTTATTTAAATTTATTTGTAATCGAAAACTGATTAAAATATTGTTAGATACATTCAAATTAAAGTTTATCCCATAATTTACGTACAACTAATCACACTAGGAAAAAAATTATAAATCATATATTGTATTTTAATAGTGATTTAGGAATACATGCAACATAATTTGTAAGCAAATTACATCATATACCGTTGAGATAATACTCAGCATACAAAAATTACTTAAAATTTCAAAATAAGTGCTGTGCCTATGTGTTACTATTGCGTAACCAGGACATTGCCTCTTTTCAGTTCTCTATTGGTTTTGTTGGAGTAAAATACGTAAAAAATTATTTATCTTCAAATTTAGCAGCTCGTTTATCCACAAATGCACTCATTCCTTCTTTACGATCCTCCTGTAACAAATATAAAAATAAATACAAAATAAATTATATATTTCTTAGAATTTAGAATAAAATTAAAAATGAAAAGGATATTACTGTGGCAAATGTACAATGAAACATCCTTTTCTCAAAATGCAATCCTTCTGCTAAAGTTGTTTCGTAAGCTAAAATAAAAAGAATCATTAACGTAAACAAAAGAATTAATTAAAATCAAGGCTAAAATATACCTGTATTTACAGCTTCTTTACATATTGAAACAATAAGCTTAGAATGAGCACATATTTTTTCCGCTACTTTAATCGTTTCTTCCAATAATTTATCAGCTGGAAATACTTTAGCTACGAGCCCACATTTCTCAGCTTCTTGAGCACTTATTGGATCGCCGACTAATATAATTTCCATAGCTTTTGATTTACCAATAAATCTCGGCATTCTCTGAGTTCCACCAGCACCTTTAAAATAATTTTATTTAATACAAATTAAAATTTAATATAAATTAAAATTTCACCACGTAATTACCTGGAATGGTGCCTAGTTTGATCTCAGGCTGTCCAAATTTTGCTTTGTCTCCAGCGTAAATAATGTCACACATCATGGCCAATTCACATCCTCCGCCAAGCTAAAATAATAATTAATTCTTTATTTAAATTTTTATCATTAATTGAGATTCCTAATTTTAATCACGATTTTGAAGCAACTTACCGCATATCCGTTGACAGCTGCTAAAACAGGTTTTTTAGTTCGAGCTACTCGATCCCAATGACTCAAAAAATTACCTCCAAACGTTTGCGAAAAGGTGTTGTTTTGCATTTCTTTTATGTCGGCTCCAGCTTGAAATAAACTGCATATTTAAAATTGTACACTTACTTATTAAAATTATATGTTGATATTACCTGCAAAAGCTTTTTCATTTCCAGTGATGACTATTGCGCCAACTTTAGAATCAGCTTCCAGATCATCAAGTGCCACGTTTATTTCTCTCATTAATGCATCGCAAAGTGCGTTTAAAGCCTTCGGCCGATTTAACGTAACTAGTCCAACGTTGCCGACATTTCCTCGTCGTTCGACCAAAATATGCTGATATGAACCTGTAACAATGTTTTCCATTATATCCAATTGCAAAATTACAAAATTTTTACACTTATAAAAGTACTTTAAAAAATAAATCAATTTATGAATTTCAAAGATGAAAGATCATTTGATAAGAAGCGAATAAAAAAAATTAAAGATTTTATTTCCAATTAAAAGAAGTAATCAAATAGCACCATTGATTATGATTATTTTAACATATGATGTCTGACTAATTTAAAAAAAAAAAGTTTTTATTTTATAATTTTATAAAATTATTTTAAATATTTTGAAACGTTTTATCCGTTTTAAATATGGGAAATATAAACCACATACAGATCCAAGTTCAAAGTTGCAGGAAATATCAAAATAAGCCCCAAGCATGCTGTAAATCGTGTCTCAAACTGTTTGCTAATTATATTTAATTTTATAAGTTTATTTTTATTTGTATTTTATCTATTAACATCCAGCACATATCCACATACCTGTCCAACCTGTCTCTTTAAAACATTTGGTCGATTTCTTTGGAACACTTGCGGAATGCACTGGGGCAGCGTAGTACTCAATATTACTATTTTTTTTATTTAGACTATTACCTGACGACATGAATCTGGCGCATTTTGATGTTCGAACTGTCAATTTGAATAGAGAAAACATTATATGTATGCGCCAAAACAAAATTTCAGTGGTGATTTAAGCCTAAAACGAGAAATAAGGATACAAGCTCTGACTGGTGTCAAAATTTGTAATTATAAGTCAAGGAAAAAATACACCATCGTCATCACTGATTGTGTGAATATTATGTTAGCAACCTCAGAATCAGTATAAAACTTGAGTTTTAACACACTTTATTATTTCAACACTTGTCATTAAGTTAAATGAAGTCAACTATTTTTGCAATCTTGTTTCTGTAACTTATTCGATGAGGTTCCATTTTACACATTTTAATTTTTGATTAGTAAATTAAAGTAAAGATGTATCCAACTTTTTTCTTAAAAGATTTTTAATCCATCAAGATCTTGGCTCATTATTGGAATTGTATGTTAAATATTAGTAAAAACAGAAAAATGAAGATATTGCAGTAGAATCTCCTTGTGCTAAAAAAGTATAAAGATCCAAATTATCACTGCTTAAAACTAATAATTAAATCACGGCAATAAAAATTTGAATCTCCCTACTCTAAAAATGCTGAGACGTACGAATTATCATTGCCCGAGTGTGTAATTAAGTGAGGGCAATGAAAATTCAAATCTTGCTCTAAAAATTCAGTAGAGTACAAAATGTCACTAGCCCGAGTTTGAATTTCAATCAAGGCAATAAAAATTCAGATCTGACTGCTCTAAGAAGGCATGGAAATTCGATATGTTACTGCCGAAGCCTGTTAATTAAATCACAACGATGAAAAATCGGATCTCTCTGCTTTATGAAGTCCGATAAGTAACTTCCTAAGTCTGTAATTAAATCAGGGCAATGATATAATTCAGATTTCCATGCTGTAAAAAGGCATGAAAGTCCGAATTATCTGCAATAAATGTTGGATATCTCACAATGAAAGAAAACAAGTAAGAGCACTTTTAAACACAAAAGTATATGACATGTATTAACTTGTAACAGACGATTCACAAATGATGAAGTACAGAACAATATTAAACGATAACACAAGATCACTGATGCAGCTAATCCTTTTGCTGATCACTAATGATGCCAAAAACATGAACTCAAGTGAGGAGCACAACA
>JAQFZN010001938.1:0-13270 GCA_034687075.1 Geophilus carpophagus
TAGTTTGTTATCAACTGAATTGTTTTACAACAAATTAAAGCCAAAAAATAGCAAAGTAATTGTTAGCCTTTACATAACTGTGAAAAAAAAATAACAGAGAAATTATTGATTATTTTAATAAAACTTTTTCAATTCTATATTTTATATTAAAATTAATTAAAAATTCAATATTTTGAATTTTTAGTAATTTTTTTCTCTTAAAAATTAAAGTGAACTTGAAAATAATGATTAAAAAAGTGAAAATTGACTCATGCTTCTCTCTACAAGGTGAAGGTTAATCAATTTTGCTTTTTACAGTGCATGGATACATGTTAAGGTACATGTCTCGTGTGAGATAAACTTTACCGAGCGTTATATTGACATTACATCTTTGTTTGTCAAATGGATAATGACTAAGATCAAAGATACACGTAAATACAAATGTTTCTCTGAAAAAGATAAAGAAATTAGTCAATTTTAGTGTCACTATAATTTTGTTTTCTTCTACATACCTTTCAATTACCCAAACCTTTTTGAAATTAAGTTTGAATGCTGTGTGTTCTGGATTGAACACTTCACTATGGCAACCTTTGCAATTTGGAAACCTTACCCATGGATACCATAATTGTTTTGCCATTTCTTGTGGTAAAGTTATTAGTCCTTCTGATTGTATTCTTAACTGAGAATCAGTCCAATATGCACGAAACGTAAGATCGAGACTAAATTCCTAAATTTGTATTATTGTAGTCTGAATTAGTTAATTGTTTAATTGAAGAGAGAATAGCTGAATTTAATATACTTAACCATTTTCATTGAAGATAAATCAGATACAATATGTGGAATAATCATTAAAGATAGAATTGATGGCTCTAAAATATGAAACTTTGTATAAATACAGAAAATTAAGTCGTATGTGTGTTTAATATATATTCAAGTCATTATTTTATGTTATTTTTAAAAATAAACTGAATTTAACTTTCTTTTTATTTGCAATAACATTAGAACACGCAAGAAAGTAATTTAGCTTATATTTAACTTAATAAAAAAACATTAAGTGTAGCTTAATATTTTTCTAATATTTTATAAAATAATAACTGAGATACCTGTAAACCTAGGAAATACAATTTATTTTGTAGATTTTTCTTGCGTTTTTACTCATTTTGCTAAAATCGAGTTTGCACAATAGGGTTTCCCATTATAAATTATATATTTGTGATCTTAAGCATAATTTAGTGTTATAACTCTAAGAAGTCCAATGGGTTATTTACTTGTAGTTATCATTTTCAGAGAGCAAGGTAGAATACTGTGTAATCAGAGCTGCCTACTTGTGGTCACTATTTGTGGATAATATTTCCTGCTGCAGGAAATATCAGCTGGATCAATTTTGTGCACAGAACCTGAGCTGTAACAGAGTTGCTGATTGCGTCACGAAGAATTTCACCGCATCAACTACACTGTGACAGACAGACCACCTTGGGTGTCTCATTCATTACCCTAGGAAAGGGTTGACTCACTGACTCCAACCCTCATCCAAGGATAAAGAAAAGAGGAAGTCAGTTGAGAACAACTCTTAAGCTTAGAAAGAGACAGTTGGTGTCAGTAGAGGACAAAGTTGAGCACTGCTGCCAGACAGCAGCTATTAGAGAGAAAGTAATGACAAGAGATGTAAGGTGAAGAAGGAAAGGTCTGGCCTACTCTCTATTCTGGTTATCATGATCCCTGGTCTCTGGCCTCGGTCCGTGGGTAGACGTTGGGAGGCACAGACACCTCAGTTGGATGCTGAAAAGCATTCAAGATATACAGATTCCCCCAGACACATAATAAAGGACATCCATTTATATAGTGTCAGATTTCTCTTATTTACGTGTATCGGCGCAGTTCTACCTGGCCTAAACCCCAAAGGTTTAACCCATCACATCATCTTAATTCCAGAACCAACATCTAGATTTGTTGCAACCTCCAGTCAGAACCCAAATCAAGAAGTCTCTACATTTAACAGCCAAAATCATCTAAGTGCATAATTATTAGTGTTTATTTAACATTGTTTTATAATGCCTAGTTCACACTTGGCGGAAACAGAGCAGAAAAACGGTAAGTTTTCCGCTCAGTTTTCCGCTGAATATGACATAATTTCCTGTCTGCAGAGCAGAAAACGCACGACAAAAAAAATAGAATCTATTTCTATTTTTTCAGCCGCAGAAAATAAATTGACCAATCAAATCAATTTCTGCTGTCACATGTAGAGGATTATGGGATATGTTTACAGCCAGTTCCGACTTGCTTTTCTGTCACAAGTGGGAACCAACAACAGAAACGTTAAATTTTAAGCTCAAAAAATTTTCTGCTGCAGAAAATTTTTCGTTGTGTTTTTACGCCTAGTGTGAACTAAGCATGATATTGATCTAATTTATTGTGTGTAAAATTAACTTGTACTTATTAATTACAGTAAAATTTCTATCCACAGACACCTTTTTAAAGCGGACACCTCCTTAAGGTGGACACTTTTGTCCAGACTGGATTTGTTTCTACAGACATCCATATTAAAAATCTTCTATAAAGCTGACACCTGTCTATGGTAGACATGGACACTATTTTGAGGTGGACAAAATTGAAATATGAATAATAGATGTTGCTTACTATTCAAAAACAAAAATGGCAAAAATAAAAAAATTTCAAAGTTTGAATTTAGTGCAAAAAATTTCAGTTTTGGATCACAGAAATGCACATCTTAAGGCTGGGATCCAAGAAATAGCTAAACTTTTTAATTGTCAACAAATGTCAACAACAAACAAAAATTGATAATTATTTTCCTTATATGAATAAAGAATAATTTTTAAAATGTGTTTTTAATTTTTATTCTCTAAGGTGGACACTTTGTCTCAAACAGTTGCTGACCTCCTTATAGAAGTTTTACTGTATATTTGCTTGTGCAGAAATATAATTAATAATAGCCTTTTCATCCCTCTCGCTCTAGCTTTAAATAAAAGTGTATTTTGTATTGAGAACCTCTGTTTCTATGTGCCATTATTTTATTTATTTTTATTCAATTATATTATCTGAATTCTGTGCCGTCGCAGATAATCTACGTTTGAACTGTATAGACTTTCTATATTGCATCTACATAGAAACGATATTGAAAGTCTAAATCCACATATTAAATGCAGATATTTCAAAAAGTTTCTAAAAAAAAATAAAAACTAAAAAATTAATTGATAATTAATTAAGACTAACATTTTTAAATATTAATAAATATGATATTATCTGCCATTAATGAATTTAAAATTTTAAAATTACTTTTAGTTTTCAGGCACCAGTGTACTGATCAATGAACAAAACAGTACTATATAAGCAAAAAAAATGTTACATTAGTAGTATTACAGAAGTCTTTGTGTGTACTGGGTATACTGATTTTTCTATGTTATAAAAATTTAGATATAAATAAAGATAAAAATAAATAAAAATTAAAATAGAAATAAAATAAAGATATAAATAAATAAAAATTAAAATAGAAATAAAATAAAGATATAAATAAATAAAAATTAAAATAGAAATAAAATAAAGATATAAATAAAAATAAATAGAATACAAATAAAAATTAAATAAATTGACTAAGTGAAAATATATTACTGATTCTATTTTCACTTAGTTAATTTATTTAATTTTTATTCATTAAAACTAAAACCAGACAATACCGGAGTTTCATTTTTAATCACAGCAATATAAAAATCTATATCGCTGCTAGCTTGCTGTTATCTTGCAGCGATATAGAAATCTATATTGCTGGATATAGAAATCGCGCACATTTTACCTTGGTGCGAGCTCGCAGAGAGCTAATTCTCTATTGCAGCGAGATAGCTATCTCGCAAAGCTATCTCGCAGCGAGCTCTCTGCGAGCTAGGTGTGCTACTTCGGAAGCGCCCACAGTATTTTTTACAGGGGAGGGCAAAATAAAAATTTTCTAATAACTAAAAAAAATTCTTTATAAAAGAAATTTATTTATTTATTCAGTTTTCTTCTCATCAAATTCAAAATCATAAAAACATAAATCACATAAAAATAAACCAAAACTTAACAATAAACATTATTAAAAATATTATAGTACACTCATACCTCGCTGTACGGCCGCTCTTTATATGGCATTTTGCTATTATGGCCATTTTTAATTATGGCACTTTTTCGATTTATGGCCCACAATTTTCGTTATACGACCAAAAAAAATGCTGTATACATAATGATTCGTTATATGGCTTTTCGCTTTACGGTTAACTTTTCTGGAACGTATCTAGGCTGTAAAGCGAGGTATGAGTGTATATGTATATTTTTAATTTTTTTAAAGCTAGGGGGAAGCAAGTGAACCATTTCCCCTCCCCGCTCTGGGCACCTATGAAATAACATTTAACTATTCTTAACACATACTAACAATTTTTATTCTCAAATTTTTTTTAGCAGGTCTGAAATCATGAACTTTGTGTAAAGGAAAACTAATCATGCGCAAGCAAAAAAAAATATTAGGAGTTAGGCTAGATACATGTGAGTTAAGATTATTTAAGTAGAATAAAATTGATTATTACACTTCAACATACTTCCATTTAATGGTCTTGATGTAGTATAATTTTCTGGTATAATATCATGCATTTCATCTTCACTGAACGAAATAAGTGAGTATAAATATTCATATTTTACAGTTCTATTTACATTACCTAAAGCCCGTTGAAATGATAATTAAGTTGTAAAATAAAACTAGAATAAGCATTTTCCTTGTCACGCTCACACACCCTTGTAGACGTTTTTCAGCAAAATAACAGTTTCTTCGGTTGTAGCTTTGTTTCTATTGGTTACCGAAGGTTTATCATGAACGGTTGTAATTTATGATTATTGTTTCATCAATATTCTTTTATTTTTTATCTTTTGGTTTTTATCTCTTGTTTTTTATGATTATGTTTTTTAATTTTACAATTTGCAAAAGTTTATAAATAAAATAGCAATTTAATTAAGTTAAAGGTTTTACTCAAATGATATACTTGAAGAAAAATATAGTTTATTTGCTTTGAAATTAAAATATACATTAAATTGGATACATTTTTATTAAGATTTATAAATAATTAGCCCAAAAATAAATATTAAAAATTAAATAAAATAATGGAAATATTATTCTTGCAGTTTGATCTACATTTATATTCTTCAATTTCATTTGCTTTAAAAATCTTCTTCGGGCTAGGTATTTTTCATATTTTTCGTATACACTGGACAAAGTTACATTAAACTAAAATAATAATTACAATTATATTTAAAAAAAACTGTAATTTTAATTCAAATTTATTATTCTTACAGAATTTGGCGGATGAACTTCAGTTGTCGTTGCTTCTAAATGTTGATTAATTGGTGAAATGTCAGTTTGAAGTTTTTTCAACCGATTGCATGTAAAAGAGGTAGCGTAAACTAACAATGATGCAAAAACCATAAAAATACAAACAAACATCCAAATATCTAATGCTTTGATTGTTGCTACTGCAGGTAAATTTCGTTGCGCGGAATTAAACTGTGTTGCTAAAGTGAGTAACGAGGTCAAACCGAGAGCAACACGTGGCGCCGCCATTTCTACATCCAGCCAGAATGATATCCATGATAGAATCACTATGAGCATACTTGGTAAAAAGACGAGTAATATATGTTGAGTTGAGATTCTTTTGAAGACGAAAACATAACTAAAACAAATGTAAGTAACTAAACAAAAAATTTAAAAATAAATATTCACTTGTGTGATAAAATCCGCAATTGTATGTATGATAACTCTAAGAAAAATATGTTAGTCTAGTGGCAGATTAGTCAATAAGCACACTAGGCGTGAGCCTATCACTGCTTAAAATTTGAGATTTACTTACATTATAGTTGTTGTAAATCTCTTGTAAACAGACAATTTACAAAATGTAAACCCGGTTTACAATGTTTGTTAAATACAATATTTAACAAAGGTTTATCTATTGTAAACAGACAATTTACAAAATGTAAACTCGGTTTACAATGTTTATTAATGACAATATTTAACAAAAGTTTATCTATTGTAAACAGACAATTTACAACCAAATTTGTAAATTATTTTGTAAATTATTTTGTAAATTTGTTGTAAATTAAGTTTAACGATAAAGTTTAACATAGGTTTCAGTGTACCTTTACAATCATGTTAAACTTGAAATTATCAACAAATTTACAAAATTTATTTTTTAGTAAATCTCAAATTTCAAGCAGTGTGTGGCCTCAAAAGTTGCATTGAAGTATTTATTCGTCAACTAATTTTGCATTGAGTTCAAATTGTGACTACCTTTGGAACTACTTGGCATGTTTGGAGCATATCAGGCACTAAGAAGAACAGACACGAATAATTTGGACACAAGTAATTAGTTCAAAGTAATCTAAACATTTATTTACTGAGGTGATCCTCCAGTGGCTCCACTAACCCTCGTTACTTGTGTTGCTGACCAGGTCAGCACCATCCAAATCCCCAATCCATGACCATGTCATTTGATCGACATGGTCATGAAAAGGTAAGACTGGTTCCTTGGCATAAAGCCATTGAAATTACTACTCAGGTGCCATTGAGTGATTCCTTAGGAGGGCCTGATAAAATACACACCACTGGCAAAATAGTCAGAAAGGAGAGACTCTTCATCTCCTTCACACAACTAATGTTTCTATCTCTATTTTTTGTGGACACGAGCAGAGCACATGGCTACAGTTGATAATAGACTGACTCTTGCCTCAGTGTTATGCA
The DNA here is from genome assembly GCA_034687075.1 of Geophilus carpophagus. NCBI lineage: Eukaryota > Metazoa > Arthropoda > Chilopoda > Geophilomorpha > Geophilidae > Geophilus > Geophilus carpophagus. Next base: position 6,749 of record JAQFZN010001938.1, read on the forward strand.
GGGCTCGGAATGGAAAATTTCACGCACCGGAACAGAACTTAGAAATTTTTGTGAACAAAAAAAAATAAATAAAAAAATGGGCATTTTGATTTAAAAAATGCTAAATATAAAAAAAAAACATAAAAATTATTGCCAAAAAATTTTTTATGAACTGGAACAATTTTTTTAACAACACCACGAACCGGAGCAATATTTTTTAAAAATTCACGGACCAGAACGATGTTCCGGTTTGCTCCGGTACAATCCGAGCCCTGGTGTTATGGAAGAGATGTCAACAGAAGGCAGTCTCCTGGTTGGCTACTCGTGTATAGCCTATGACTTAGTGACCCACCTTATGCCACATGGTACAAAAGGTGGTCACAGAATTTTGGGCTTTGCAATAAATTGTGCCTAGGGCCTTATTTGTTCATAATCTACCACTGTGTAAGTTCTTACCATTTGGTTCTAAAGTTGGACAAAATTTATGCACTCGTTGAAAACTGTCAAGAATATATTCTGGTGGTACCAAAATTGGGCTATCTTTTCGCATTTTTTTTGATAGTTTGTCTTCTCTTTCAAGTGATAATTTAATTGGACCATGCCAAATAACTGTTAATACAAGTTAGATATAAATAAATGTTATTGTTTCATTGAATAATAATGGATGATTTACCAATTTTCACATCGATGTTACATTGTTGTTTGTCAAAAGGATAATGGCTGAGATCAAAGATGCAAATAAACTTATATGTTTTTCTAAAAATTAAATGTTATTAAATATTTTAGAAAAATTATAAGATATAGTTGTTTTACCTAAAAACTATCAAAATTTGTTGATCTTCAAGTGAAACTGATTGTTGTTGTGGATTGATTACTTCACTGTTGCAGTCTTTGCAATTTTGAAATCTTATCCATGGAAACCATAATTTTTTTGCTATGTTGTGTGGTAAACTAATCAGCTCCTTGGTATTTAATCTTAACTGACTATCCAACCAATAAGCATGAACTGTCAGATCCACACTAAATTCCTAAAACAAATAAATAATAGTAAAAGTTATTTAAATTTATTCATGTGTTAATGTTTGTTTAGAATTAATTTTGGCTTCATTTACATGTGTTCACTCCTATAACTTTAAAGTTTAAGGCCTTTTTGATCTTCTCCTTAAGATCATCGTCAGAACTGTTCTGATGAAGTTATAGAAGTGAACACATGTAAATGAAGCCAAAATTAATTCTAAAATAATAAAAGTGCATGTATATAAAGCGTGAGAAGATAATTGTTCAATAAAAACCACTTATCCATTATTCATCTTATTCTTACCATTTTTATTGCAGATAATTCCGATACTATATGAGGATTTACCAACCAATTTAAAATCACTGGCTCTGCAACAAATATTAGTTTATTATCAGCAGTAAGTATGAATCATGAGAGAAAAAGAGAGCAGCCAGTTATGACAGCTAGGTTTGAAAAGTAACACCTGTTAACTAAGAATTAAACAGGTGTAACTTCATGTTTAATCTTTTACATTCAGCAGTTTAACTTCAGTTATATTTGAAATTATACACATACTGGACAGCATGCGTAAAGCTAGTTATACAGGTGGTTTAAGCTTGTACAAAAAAGCTGTCATTTTATGTCCAGTTGTTGAGCACACTTGATTTACAGTCATAAAAGGAAATTGGGTAGAAAGAGGTGGAGAAATGATGACATCGATCGTAACATGAAATTGACAACATGGATGGTCTATAATCCATTTTTGAGAAATATGGTTAGTATAGTAATTTTTATTGTTTGCTCCATGTCTATAATCTAATTATCTCCAGTTGGCATGCCGAGTTAACATTTAGACCTATCTAAGCAGTGATGCTTTCCTACCAATTCACACTGGTTCGTGCAAGCCATTTGGTATAAATGTTATAGTTCATGCAAACTGGCTATTAATAAAAAATTTAATTTTATAATGTTTTTATTGCAAAAAAAATTGGAACTAGTTTCAAGTTAGTTATTTAACTAACCTCTGAAATTGGAACTGAATAAATAAAAGTGGTTTTCATGTTAGAAAAAAATTTTGCTAAGAACAGGTTGATAATTTTTGGTAAAGCATCACTGTATCTAAGCATATGTGCAATTTTTTTTTAAATGCTAAATACATTTTAAACTAAATTTATCTAATGAAAATATTTTTAAAAAATATATTGGTACTTACTGCTGTCAAGTGGTATCCTTGTTGAATAATTATCTGGTATTAAGTGAGCCATGTCTTTGTCACTGTATCAGATTTGTAAGATTTTTATCAGTTATTTATAATAAATTGATTTAAGAATATTACCTGAAACATTTTATAATACTAATGGCAATGATGGAGTAAACTGGCAAATGTATCACAAGCATCCTGACAGTCTAGATATTGTGGTCGCGTGTTTCTAACAAATGACAATACAGGCAATTTTCAAGTCAAGGTTTTTGTTCATTGATTAAAATGTTGTTGAAATAGGTAGGTGGTATTGGCTATTACGTATCCATGGTGCTTTGTCTTTATATTATTAACATATGGACATTTTCTAAAAAAATATATTTACACATTTTGAAATTTGTTTGCTACAGTTAAAGATATTAGTTTTGCAAGATTACTAAGACTGACAAAGAACACATCATTCATGTAGTAATGATAAAATCAATAATAATCTATTAATTTTTCTGTCAGATGTGATGGAAAGATTGAGAGGAAAATAAAAATTCAAAGCAGTAGAAATTTTTATTTCTATGTTAATAAAGTTGGGTGATTTGTTTCTCTTTTACTTATTTATTTTTTATTTTTAATTGCTTAGGACAGTGGTCTTCAAACTTTGGCCTCCCACAGTCCTTTTTCAAGATAAAATTATCTATGGAATCCTATGTTAAAAATATAATTTTATTAATGATACACATTAACATAAACATAAAATAATAATTTGTTTAAACAAAAATTAATGGTTTGGTAGTTATGATGGTAACTTTTTTTTAAAATTAAGTATGCAATCATTGTTTTAAAGTAGCAGTTACTTTTATTTATGACATCAAAGAACTACACGATTTATTTCTAAAAAATGTAATTTAAAATATTTTAATTTTTAATAATTTAAATAATTTAAAAAAATATGAAAATTTAATTAAATTATTTTTTTTCTTGGAACCCAGTTTGAATACCACTGGCGTAAGAGCATGTAGAATGAAATCCATATATTGAAATACCCAGTACTTCCTTGTCTGCTTTAGTAAATTCTCAATGTTATCATGATCAACTACAAAAGTTTTGTTTTGATGTTGATATAAAATTTGACATAAACCAATAATTAATAAATAAGTATGAAAAGAAAATATCATACACAAACTTTAGAAAAGTTAATTCTATGCTATTTCCTTTTTCAGTTGAATGCTTTAATCAATACATATGTAATGTTGAGGTTTGTTAATGGCATTGAAAGCAATCAATAAAATGACAATGAGGTGCTTTGAATTGATTATTTCAAAATTACCATATTCAAATTGATTGATCTTGTTTCTTATAATAAGCTGTGCTTTTTTTGTGGTGGTATGCACTGGTATGGCATACTGAAACCTTTTTTCGATGGATAAATTAAATTTATGTTAAAAACTGAATATATAATTTTTTTAAGGGTTAACAAAATGTGAGTTTTGGAACCTCTTTCTTATAAAAATAGCACTGTCAATAAGTTACATTTATTTAGAATATGGAGTATCAGGATATAATGCCTCCATAATGCAATTAAAATATGCTATCTATCATTATCTGTTTATGATTTATGGATGGGACATTTATTGAACAGTTGTATATAGTGTACATGCTCTTACAACTAATGGCACAATTCCATTTATGTATGCTCTATTACCAAACAAACAACAAGCAGATTATACAACAGTTCAAATGGAAATTCTAAACAACTGTTTCAAGTTAAATCGTAAAAGTGTAACGACTAATTTCATATTAGGTGCTTCTAACAACACACAGACAGTTTCTTAATACATAAAAAAATTATGTTTATTTTAGATATTTTAAAACATTTATTGGAAAGTACAAGCTAGTGTTCTTCAGCAAGATTATCAAGATAATATCGATTTTGCATTACATCGGTGTATGATTACTGCTCTTGCATATGTTCTAGTTGCTTATGTAATTAAAGTGTTTAATGAATTGTGTGTTATGCCTACCACAGCAAATCTAATAATAGATTACTTTGGAGATACTCATTTGGGATGATCTAGGAAATAATGGGCATAATGACTTGTCTGAAAATTGTTAACCATTGATTGAATAGATTCCATAAAGTGATGGGTTTGTTATTATTGGATTATGTAAATATGAATTTATATTTGAGTTTATTTAGTTATATGTCAATGATTATACAGTATTATTACCTTGGTAACCTGTCACATTTCTTATTTATTTGAGTTGTTGCTTAGTGTCCACCAGAGGTGGCTTTTGGATATTAAGAATTGATGTCTTGAACTTCTTTGTTTATTTTCTTTTATTTATTTTATCACCTAGTGTGAGTTTTTAAAAAAGTTTACTTTTTTATTTTGTGAGTGAAATAAACTTTACTTCTTGTTTTGACTCCAACCTGAAAGGATCTCTTTCCCGAGGCACGAGTTTTGTTAAGGCTGAACTCCATTTCAGTTTGATGTTAAAGAAAACTACAAGAATAGATATAATTAATTGTGTAAAAGCACTGAAAAACCAGGGCTCGGATTATACCAGAGTAAACTGGAATGGTGTTCCAGTTTGTGATATTATTAAAGAAATTGTTCCGTTTCATGAAAATTTTTTTGGGCAATAATTTTTACATTTTGTTTTTATATTTTGCATTTTTTTTAACCAATTTCACCATTTATTTTTTGTCATATTGTTTTTATTTTAGTTCACAATAATTTCTAAATTCTGTTCCGGTTGTGTAAATTCCGAGCCCTGTGCAAAACTTAAAACTTTATTTTTATCTTTAATTAGTAGTAGAAAATAAACAATAAATAATGATTTTATCATTGTAATGAGTATACAGTTGTGGTTTTTAATAGTAAAGTGTAGTTGTAATGAATAATGGCAGCAAGAATATTTAAGGGAGTGTTGTTTCTTGATGATTAATAGTTCCTATTGGTACATATCCAGTTGGCATCACACGTACTTGCTGTTGATTTGTCTAGAAAAGAATATCTTTTAATAACAAATATAAATAAATGTTGTGTTGAAACAGATTACATAATTTCAAGAAATTGTGACTGCCTTCCAGATTACTTGGCATGTTTGGAGCATGTAAGGTAGTAAGAAGGACAGACACGAATAATTTGCACACAAGCAAGTAGTTTATAGTAATCTAAATGTTTATTAACTGAGGTGGATCCTCTAGTGGATCTGCTAATTCTCATTACTTGTGTTGCTGACCAGATCAGTGCCATCCAAATCCCCAGTCCACAACCATACGGTTTGGCTGGCATGGTCATGAAAATGGTAAAACAGGTTCCTTAGAATAGAGCCATGAATATTACTACAGTAGAACTTCGATTAACCGTTGCTCGATTAACCGTCAGTTTCTATTATCCGTCATCATACTTATGATGGCAGAAGTAGTGACTAATCATTGGTGGAGCTTATATGTAGACCTAAAAAAGTATATAAGGCCTAATTTTTTTGATTTTATTGCTGTTAAATTGTTTTAAAAGTACAGAAAAGTTGCGCAGAAAGCTTGAGCCTCAATGACACAGAAGGAGATCATAAATTATTTTCAAGTAGGGTAACAAATTTAAAAATTTCTATTATCCGACTTATTTGGTTATTCGTCACAGCCCTGGTCTCGACAGTGACGGTTAATCGAAGTTCTACTGTACTCAGGTTCTATTGAGTGATTCCTCAGGAATATACATCACTGGCAAAATAGTCAGAAAGAAGAGACTTCATCTCCTTCACCCAACTAATGTCTCAATCTCTATCTTCTGTGGACACAAGCGGTGCAGGTGGCCACAGTTGATAACAGACTAACTCTTGCCTCAGTGTTATGGATGTGACGTCACTAGGAGGCAGAGTCTCCTGGTTGACTATTTGCATGTAACCTGTCTCAGTGACCCACCTTATGTCACATGGTACAAAAGGCGGTCAGTTTCAATATTATAAAAAGTTATAAACAAGTTATCACTACGTAAGTAAAAACTTAAAATTCAAGTGTATTTTTATCCATTCACAATATATTTCACAAAAATGGTTCAAAAGAAATAAATGTTTCACCATGCCCTCACAATTTAAATTCTGAGAAGTATTTCAACCATAATGTGAATGATCTTTCTTGAGATTTTTTTTGATTGCTGTTTTAATTTCTATTTATGTACTGTAACAGTTTGATTAACAAGAGATGAATTTGATATGATCAAGTTATACATATAACTAGTTTGAAAAAAAATTGCTTAGTTTATTGAGTAAGTAAGTTTAGTAATGTGAAACTAGAGACAGGTGTTATTAATGATGTATGGTGTGATAGGTTGAGTGACACCTGATG
>JAQFZN010001939.1:0-13265 GCA_034687075.1 Geophilus carpophagus
TAATTGCATCTCCTGAATTATGTAGTTCCAATTTCTGTCACTAGAGGGACGGCAGTGGTTAAAATTAGTTCTGAATTCTGTCACCAGATAGCGCTATACAATTGCCATTTTGTACAGCGCTAACTGGTGTTAAAATTCAGAACTAATTTTTAGAGTCAGTAGATGCATATTTTAAATTAAGTAGTTTTAATTTCTGTCACCAGAGGGACAGCACATCTTAAAATTAGATACTACTTTGTGTCAATACATTTTATTTGGATATTTTAATTAATTTGATAAACCTGGACAACGTCAGGCAATTCAGCTAGTATGAAACAATTTAAAAGTTTATTATTTACAAACATATTTTTATATAATTTATGCAAGAATAAAATTATTACAATATTGGCACTGTTCTAATAATACAAGGCTATCACAACTGCAACATCTAAATTTGTTAAATATTCTCTAAATAAAACTACAATTATAAAACCAACATAATCTTACATGCTTTGTACGGTGGATAATGACTGAATAGTCATTTTTATCATTCCCTTGAACTACAAGTAAAAGAAAATTCGATTAAAACACCTACAGGATTCTATCATTCTAACGAAATCCCCCCAAAAATGTCTATCCTAATGCATCGATAAACTGGATTGAAAAAAAAGAATCACGGTATAATTCGAACATAAAAAACCCACAATATGATAAATAACAACAACAATTTACCTTAAAAATTGGCGATTCTTAAACTAATTGATCAGAGGCCATTGTTAAATAAACTGTTCAAAATAAAAAGTAAAATAAACATAATATAAACTTAATGTATTTGTGTACTCACATTGTTCTCTCTTCAGACCTAAATTTAAATACGCAAAGTATGTTAATGCCATTTTATAACATATTTGAATCGAGAGCATTAACGCTACTACTACATTTTAATACTAAAATTGTCAGTTTTTTTTTTGTTATGATTATTTGAGCTGAAAAACGAAACAAACCAAAATTTTACTCTTTTTTTTCTTCTTTTTTTTAAAGTAAAATAGAAATAAGACTAAGTAAAATTATACAATTTTTCATATCAAATGATTCATACAAACTGAAATTTTAAATACAAGTAGGGCACACGAGAAACAAGAAGAGGTTTTTAGGTCTAGTTGATCGATTTAAATGAAACTATTAAAATAAATAATAAACAAAAGTGTAAATTTATCAAACTGAAATGATAATTACCGGTGCCAGGGCAATTTTTCTATAGATTATTTTTGTTGATCGTTGTAATCCAGATAATATTTTCAGCGCAGCGGTATACAAATCTGACATGATATTAACAGATGCTGTTGTTAAGGTCTTTATTGTTGTTGTTTCTTTTGCGGTATTCTCGTTCAGGGGTACTCTATAAACTTGAGAAACTGACATTATGCTCTCAGCAGATTTATCTAACTCTGATACCATGTTGACAATAGCGCTGCTACAAAGATCTGACATCAAACCCTTGGCAGATGGAGCTCCGGATTTCACGTTCGACGATAGTGGATTAACTGGAATTAAGCTTATCTTTTTGAAACATTGCTCTAATCTGGTCACAGTATTAACAGCAGTGTTACAAAGTCCTGTAACTATTGTTACTGCTGTTGATGGATTTCGTTTCGAGGCTTTTGGAGATAAATCGTGACACGGTTCTTCAAACATTAGTGATCCTGGTGAAGACAGCGTTGGACTACATCGCAATTTTTTCGACGGTGAACTAAATTTATTTTTTGCAAATGATGGAACAATATCTTTGGACTGGATGGCAGGTACGGTTAAATTGGCTCCATTAACAGGAACATTCGGCGATGCAAGTACAGGAATGGGTACTACTATTGGATGTTCACTCAAGATGAGTCTGTCAATGTGATGTGATTTCGTTTGACTTTTTAATTCATCATCATTTGTCGAAACAGGTATAAAATAAGTTCTGAAATTCAAATTAAAAATTTTATTTTTATTATGTTATTACCATTTCATTTTATATTCTACTTTTCAATCCAATATTGTTGGATTTTAATAAGTTCTTCTTCTGCCTGCAAATAAAATTTGTAATACTGTAATAAATGAATTTTAGCATCATTTCGTAACAAATTCACCGTTCTGTGCTTTTCGTTATCAATTTGATATTCTTTCGTAGTGCACGTCAATTTGTCTGGTGCTCTTCTGTAATTCTCTACTCCCTCCCGTTCATTGTCAAAATTCATAGCATATCTGCAAATTCAATATTCAATAATAAATTATACAGAGAATATATGAAATTTTTAAAAAGTAATCTACCTAAAATCTCGAAGTACTTCCAAAGCTACTTCCATATTTTTCAATGTTTGACAGAATAAGAAGTCTTCATCCTGAATTTTTTTTATTAAATTCAGTTAATAAAGCAATAAAATTTGCGCTTAGTTCTTGTTATGCTCACATGAGTCCAACCCATGTCATACAAAAACATTCTTACTGCTTCAAATTGCCACATCAGATGAAGATCATCATTTAATGTATAACTTAATCGACGATATGATTCGTTTCCAGGATGTCTGTAAATATTTCTGAAAGAATAAAATTAAGAATAGTATCTATTAGCCACTAAAAAATATACAACTTTACTTAACAACTCGAAAAATTGTATCAATTGTAATTCGGAAATCGTTCAAATTCCCTGTTTCTTCCATAAGATCGTTTAAATGACGCTTCAAATTCTCTCTGGTAGTCATGGCTTATATGACAGATAAGTTAACGCTCAAATTTTGAAATTAGAATAGACGACGAATTTCACGTGAATCTGTAACTGATTAAAATTTATGTTCTATGCATACTAATATCATTACTACTATTGTTGTGGTCGTGACTATTGTTTAATTGTGCCTACTTTGTTCTGTTTACCCACAATTCCCATGAATTTAAAACAAAAAACAAAAAAATGATAATTTTAGTAACACGTCATATCACTGTTGGAAAATATTACTGTCTTTCAATCTTGCGTCATATGAAATCATAATAAAAGTGAAATTTAAAGCAATACTCTTCAACTATGCTAAATAAATTTTCGTCATAGTTCTGGCAAACTTAATGGCAAAACGTTTGAGAAACCACTGGTTTATAGCTAAGTGGGAGTGCCATAGATAAAAGTAACCATAATCATCCAAGGTTAATATTATCAACAGTTTTATAAAAATAAAATGGGGTATTGTGGAAGAATAAACAATCATTTACACTGCAATACTGATAAACTGAAATGCAATAACTAATCGATAAAGAGATTTTAAAAATACAATTTACTTAAGTTCCAGTTCAGTTATCTATTTTCAGCAATAATTTGATTTTTTTTTTACACTTTTAACGTATAATTTGTCAAGAGTCGTTAAGAGTCATTAGAAACTGAGTCATTAACTTCAAATCATTAAAAGGAGTCGAACAAACAAAAAAATATTGAAAAAAAACTTAAATTGTAATATTTTTTATCACCTCATTGTGTAGTCTTAATCATATCTATTTACACATTTCCTACAAAATAATAATCTTGTTATTTTTTTATCTGAAATATTTTAACCGTTACTTATACACATCCCTCCATAAAATACATCATTAGAGATTTTATACTGAGTCATTTGTGGGAAGCTTTTTTTTAAGTCAAAACTTTTTTCAAACAAATATTTGTTATCCTAGATAAATTATTCAGCATTTTCTGAAATTGATTAATCATTAATTTCCCTTAACAAACAAATTTTCTCATTTTTTATCTTGATTAATAATTTTATAATAAACAATTTTCTAAAATCAAACAGGTAAATTAAAACTTTTTTTCACATTAAGGAATAAACTTGTTATTTGTTAAATTTTGTTATTCGACCACCCACCGTGGAAAAAAATGGTTTAAATCGTGATAACAAAAAAAATTGACTGTTGTTATCACTTTGTCACCTGAGCTTTGGACTTAGTGATAAAGCAAAGTGTTGCGCTCAATAGTTACTCTTTGCTAGCAGGTGAAAAGTGCGAAAAGACATTTTCCTAAAAAATGGGTAGCCATAAGTTGTTATGGACATTGATGATATTAGGAAATTGCATATCTAGTATATCTTCTCAAGGTAAGAAAAGTAGCAATTGAAAAAAAATATTATTTCAAAGGTTTGTAAAAGTTTTGTAAAAGTTTTCCAATGTCCTTTCTACGAGTTTAAAATAACAAGAAAATGGCGACTCTGATAATGAAACTGTTGAAATTTCAATTTTTTAAATATAAAACTAATCTTGAATTTTGAATAATTGAAAACTGCCTTTTTTCGTTTTAATTTTATTTGGTAATACGAGAATTTTAACTTAAAGCCGTTTTTTTTATTTTTTTATGTATATATATTTTAACATATAAATTTAATTTTAAATTCTTGTAGTAAGTGTTAAAATTAATTTTAAAAAATTAATTTTAAAAAATTAACAAGAATTAGGGAACATTTTTATTACTACACAAGATTCAGTTCATACAAAATTTGAATTTTCACACTGTTCTTTATTCTGCCCGCCATTTTCTCATTTCAAAATTCCTAACGACAGTAACTTAGAATTCTGTTTAATAGAAAATGTGAAATTTGAACTTTCCTTTCTTCTAAACAGAAGAATTCCTTTTTCGCCATAACTTTTCTCATTGCCACACCCTAAAAGTGCAAAATTCCTAAACGGTGTTATCGCTTCGATATGTCTACACATAATCTTGATTATTGCAACGTTCATAACGGATGTGTGACTCAAATATTTTTCTTTCCACACAGTAAAAATACATTCAATACTTAAATCTTCGGCCATATAATTAAAAAAATAGTAATAATCATCATCATCAATATTAATAAAATTAAATGTTTTTACCATTCAGCTCTAGTACCGAGAGATTCTAACGTTCGAGAAATCAGGAAAAATGTTATGTACCCATATTACAGAAGTGACAGACTCGATGGAATCGATTTCAACAACCCTCAATTGCATCGAGATTACAACTTCTATTTTCCATTTTTCGGCTTTAATTTCAATTACACATTTGTAAGTAAAAATTTTAAAATTACAATTAAACAATGAATAATTGAAATTTAACTTTAGATATCAATTCATGGAGTAATTACGTTCAGTAGAACTCCATCTAAAATGGAGTATCCACTTAGATTTCCAATAGACGATTGGCCCAGACAAAATGATCCAGCATTAATAGCTCCATTTTATGCTGTTGCTCAGGTAGGAAGAGGCGACAGTGGAACACAAGACGCAGAAACACCACCTGGAGTTTACCTAAGGTAAAATATAAATTGCTGAATCTTTAGAGCAGAACTTTCACTCAAATAAAATATTTTTTAATAGTGTTTTGTTAAAAACAGATAAATTCATAACAGCAAACATTTTGTAAATTATACACCATGTTTTCAGTTATGATTTATTCTATCATCCTAAAAATAAGTAATACTGTACAAGTAATTTACAGTAATACTTCTTTGTAGGTTGACACTGCATCTCTTGCCTTTTTCCAACCCAATGAACCTCTATTTTAAAAATAAAGAACAAAACACTACTAAAATTATTATTTCTAATGCTAATCATGTTGAAAAAAATTTTATAAGTAGATTTAAACGTGAAACTAATACGACTAATTATAATAAGACATTGATTAGTCATATTAAACAGCTGTAAATACTGAATAATATTTTTCTAGATCATACTCAAGTATAGGAACTCACTCAGCTGAAGACATCCATGAACAAATTGATTTGAGAGAAGCATTAAGACAAGACATTCAAGATGGAATGATTGGCTCGTCAGATTTTACACCGAAACACGTAATCATTGTAACATGGAGAAACGTAACTTTCGGCGGTAGTAGAAAAGAGGATATTGTAAGTATAACAGTATATCAAACTGAATTAACAATTGAATAATGTGTTTATAATCCTTTAAGACTAATACTTACCAAATGGTAATGACCACAGATGAAATCCGTACCTACGTAATGTTTAATTATGAAAGAATTCGTTGGACCAGCAGTGTTAATGCTGGTGGAACTTACGATGGTATTGGAGGAAGCACCGCCTACGTGAGAAATAAAGAAAAAAATAACTTTTTAAAATAACAAGCATAATGTTGAGAATATTTTATACTAAAACAGGTGGGTTTCAACGCAGGAAATGGAACTCGAGCATTTGAATATCATCCATATTCGCAAACATCAAAAATTTTAGATTTACCCCAATTTGGTTTTATCAATGGACATCCGGGAAGACATTTGTTTCGAGTAGATGAAGAAATTCTTCAAGGTTCTTGCAACTTTGAACCAGATCAAGACCCACGTTTATTTATGTCTCCAGAGAGTGGAAATATGTTGGGAGGAACCATCGTCAATGTGACTGGTCCTTGTTTCACGGATATGAATCGACAAATTAAAATTAAATTTCACGATGTTGAAGTCATTTGTCCATATCTCAGTCGCAATATGGCCACTTGCATCACACCGCAAATCTTCACGGCTGGTTACATCGATGTTATTGCCAGAACTGATGTAGCAGGAAGAATTTTCACTAACAAATTCTACATTGGTAATTAAAATTAAAAAATTTTAAAATATTTTATTAAATACTTTGTTTTTAAATCTAGAAAATGCTATGATACCAACTGATCATGTTCAAATTGATAATAGAGATGTGTTAAGTAAATTAGATGAGGCCACGGTTATTAAAATTCGATGGTCTTGGCACAATCTCACACATGACAGAAATCATCCTGTATCAATTAATTTATACGGTTATAGAGAATATGCAACAAAACCGGAAATTACCTTCATCACAACTCTTGCTCAAGATATTGCTAATGATGGCTATGAGGAAATCGATTTAACAAGCTTTCAAAACAATGACGATGGATCGCTACGAGAATTCACATTCGGCCTCATTCAGATTAACACAACATTAAATCCACCTGACAAGCAGGCAAACGACGTCAGTCTTATACCGTAATTAAACTTGTCATATACCGTAATTAAACATGTTCAATACAAATAATTCCTTTCAATAATTTCAGTAAATTATGGAGTCAACCACTCCCATTAGGATGGTATTTTCATAAACAATGGATTCGCTATTACGGTGAAGATTGGGCAGCAAAGTTTTGCGAGCAATGGGACCTGGACGACAGACGTTTAACAACTTTTGCTCATAACGTACCACGGTGTCCATGCAACATTGAACAAGCACTTGTCGATAAAGGTCGTTTTGCACCAGATTTTGGTTGCGACAAATGGGGAAATGCAGAATGTTATGGCAGTCAAAAGATTCTTCATTGTGTACGTTCCGGACAGCCATCGTAAGTTATTTTAAGCTAATAACATTTCAATACGATAACTATTAAATATTATTTAATAATAGGGCTGATGGTGGTGGACAGCAATGTTGTTATGGAACAGAAGGAGATTTAGTAATGAACACCGATATGAAGGAAGGAGGTACACCTAGCAGATCTCATCCTTTTGGTATTTACCCCTACGATGACTCAACTAAGGTTCCTGGATTGTCGCATTGGTATCACGACCAATCGGCGTACATGGTTTGCTGTGGGTGGCAATCGGAAATGAGTGGCAGTTGCTATCAATATAAATGGAGACGAGCATCACAAGATTGCATCGGTTATCAACCACCAAATGCTTGTAATTCATTCAATAACACTCCATTTATCAAATATAATTCAATTTCTTTTTATTTCAGCTGTTGTTTTTGGAGATCCACATATTATCACTTTTGATAATCTTGAATACACATTTAATGGTAAAGGTGAATTTTCACTTCTTCGAGTTCATCACGAAGCAAATGATTTGGATGTGCATGGACGCTTTGAGGATCTCGTCGATAGAAATAGTATAACTTGGCTTTGTTTTAATCGGTTAAAACTTTTAGTTACTTTTAATTATTTGTTTCTTTAGGACTATCAAAACTACCAGCTACTATACTGACATCAGTTGCAGCTAAAGATAACATTTCGGTACCTGTAGAAATTCAGTTGAGACCTAGTGAAGCTAGATGGAGATATCGACTTAATGTATTAGTTGATGGGAAACGAATTTACTTCGATCGACCTGCACAAAAATTACAATCATTTAAAGGTATTTTCAAATTTAAACATCATTCTTAAAGTTATTTTTATTCTCTTGTTTTAGGTGTAACTGTGTATTGTCCTAGCCATATCCATAATCAGTCACAAATTATTGCCATGTTCCAGTCAGGAGCAGGAGTTGAGGTGATAGAAAATGAAGGTTATATTGCTGCACGAGTATATTTGCCTAAGACATTTATGGTAAGGAACTAAATTATTCCAATTATTATAATTCATACTTTTATTAACTCTTAGAACACAACGTTGGGGTTAATGGGCAACTGGTCTAACGATATAGAAGATGATTTTTCATTACCCCAACACTTGGATCTTCCACCACTTCCTTCCAACAGTCCAAATGATCGAATACATAGAGATTTTGGACTTTTTTGTGAGTTTTCCTCTGTTAGATATACGAGTAAAATAGAATTTTTTCTTTTAAATTTTGTTATAGGGATGGTTACTGATTCTGGTGACAACAATATCAAGGGTAGTCGTTCACTTTTCACTCATGAAAACAGACGTTCGAGCTCATTTTACAACAATCAGAGTTTCGTTCCTGAATTTGAACGTGAACCAAAATTCTTACCAAATATGTGAGTTATTAAATTACTTAAATCCACGATAATCTAACATTAATTGCACTTATCAATCGAATAAACAGGTCAATGACCCTACCCGATATCGATGCAGTTTGTGGAAGTAAATCTAATCCAAAATCCTATCAATGTCGTTACGATTACCTCATTACCCAAACAAAAAATTTCGCCCAAGTAACCAAATACAATGCAGACAGCTTTCGAAAAATGAAAGACGACTTGAAAATAAGTAAAAAAAACTTGCTGAATTCACCGTTTAAATTGTAATCTAACACATTCCAATTGCAGTTACAACTTGTGGGGCATTGGAAACACCTCGCCATGGACGAAAAAGCACAAATAAATACACCGTAAACACTGAAGTAAAATTCGAATGTGAGAAAAACTATGTTTTAGAAGGAGAACCAATCCGATGGTGTTACGCTTCAGGAGAATGGTCTTGGGTTGAATTTGGAATCACAAGATGTTTACGTAAGTATTTGATAATATTTCTTTCTTTCATCTATTTTATCAATTGCATGTGCATAGTTAGATTGAGACAAAAAGAGGGAAGGGGCTTTGACTTAGATCCTCACGGGCATTCAATATTGAAATTCTGGTTCAGTTCGATTATTGAGTTGTAATGTTTTGGCTTTCAAAATTGAATGCACCTAGCTTTCGGGCAGAGAATAGGCGTAGGATTTAAAGGGTAAAGACTATTTTTAAATCTGCCAATTGCTGGTCTAAGCCTTTTTTCCCTCAATAGCTACGCCTATTCTAACGGGTGGGTTGTTGTTATTTCAGATGAAGACGATTATAATGCCCAGAAAGCGGGGATTGCGGCGGGAATAGTAATTGCTATCGTGTTAGCTGCAGTTATTTTAGCTATCACTTACATCACATGCGTATTGAATAATAGAAAATATGACGCGGTTTACTACACTGGTGAAAAGGGGTAAGTGTGACGATTAAAGTTTCTCTTCTTTTTTTTACTTTCTCTAACAGCCGAAGATGAATACTCAGCACGACAAGCTGGTATCACGTCAGGCATAATACTTGGTATTTTAATTCCAATTTTAATTGCGGCTGCATGTCTCTTTTGCTTCATCGTTAGCAAAAAGAATGAAAATTCTTTTCAGCAACCCTACGCAACACGTGGGTAAGGTGTTCACTTTGATTTTTCCAATGCATGCCAACTGATGGAAAACCTCACAATAATCCTATTTAAATTTTAAATCAATTCAACATTTTCTAACTTGTATTACATCAAAATTGCATAATTACTAAATCATTCACATTTTTTCCTCCAGGGAATCTCACGAAATGACGAAAAGAACTGTAGATGAAGTTGAAAAGCCACCTAGAAGATATTCAACTGAAGCTTAAAGCAAATCCTTAACTAATAGCTTTTTTTGTAATATGCAACTGGTACAGTAAACTGGTACAAGTTTTTCACCATTCACAAACCACAATCGTACCATATCAATCAACACCAAATACAAAATCAATACTTTTTTAATTAACCCATATTTAATGTTATCATTTTTGCTAATCACTATGTAGAATTAAAAAAATTACTGGTGAAATTTAATATAATTAATTATTTTATTAATAATTATTGTTAATCATAATTTGTAATTTGTTGCTTAATCATTTTAACAACTTGTATATGTACTTGAATAAAACATGGGAAAATGCCATCCGATAGCTTCTACATATCTTAACACCTCATAAATGAACATCGTAATCATTAAAAGAATTAATGCTAACATGGAGAAGGAACTTTACAGGTTATTTCTTATCCTAACTATGATAAATAACATAGTCAATTTCCCATCTTATGGTAAGAATCAAAGGAAAAATTTAAAACTTCTATTTTTTTTACACTAATTTACACTTTGTCAGACTATTCCGATTTTATAGACTTTGGAGAATTTCCTCCCTTTTCTAAAGACGCAGAATACTACACAGACGGAACCAAAGATAGTAAAAAATTATCAATTTGGAGTGCATTTCATGATTCACAATCAAAAAATCGTAACCCGAACAACAAGAAAAGTGTATCGTCTTCTGAGAGGTTTAGACATATTAAAATAAGGCAAAGTGATGATGATCATTCGATTGAAATTGACGAGGAACCAGTAGTTTTAAACAAAAATAAGAAAAACAGAAAACCTGATAAAACCAAATCGAAATCTGACGTGACAATTGAAATCTTTCAGAGTGACAGACAAAGACAAAGTGGAAGGAAAGATAAAAATAAAAATAAACAAAAACAAAAATTTTAAGTTTTTTATTTTGTTTGTTTCATAGACGCCAAGAATGTAATTAAATCTTATCTGATTAATTATGTAATTATGTAAGCCGGATTTAGTTATGTTTATTATGTTGAGTAAATGAAATGAAATGAAAATTTTATTGTTTAAATACTTAATATGTGCAAAATTATTTTAGCAGCAATGTTTGCTGCATTTGTTTATTTGGGATTTTTTAAAGAAAAAAATTCTGGTGAGTAATTTGATTATTTTTTAATTTTATCGATTACTTTTAAAACTATTTTTTTAAAGATCAACTTCAAGATTTTAACAATTCAACTGTGCCACCAGTTAAATTTAAGCACAATAAACTTAGAGAACAAGTAAGTTGTGTCTCCAATTGAATGTCCAAACCTGAGTTGACCAAGTTGAAAATTAAAATTCATTAATTCCTATTTTTTTATACAGATGAAGAGTCTTAATGCAATTTCAGATTGGCTACAAAACAATTCACTCTCTCTAAAACCAGATCAGTTGTCATCGATCCAAAAATACAAAAAAGACCTTACACCATTAATCCAAGAAATGATAAAGAAAACATTTGGTGAAATGAACATAAAACATCCTCGAGTAAAGAAACGTTTAGAATCATTTCATGAGTATCCTCATCTACCAGGGCACGACAATCAAGCTAATCATCATCTAATGAAGAATAATCATGATAAAAAAAATACAAAATCAAATACTAAGCATCATCAACGAATTGAAAGCAATAAAACTGAAGAGCAGCCATTAATACAAGAGATAATAAAAAATAATTTGGATGAACTAATCCGAAAATTTTCTCAAGCAAATATGTACAGCAATGCGAATAAACATGGCAGTAAAAATCCTAAAAGAAAATTATCCAGACAAAGTTATGAAACTAAGCAGCAGCCGTCAATCCAAGATTTAATAAACAAAAATTCAGACTTAATTACTGAGAAACCTCAAATGTTAGATAAAAACATACTAGAAATACCTCCGAAATACATTGAAAGTCCAGGGGAAAGTCTACCACAACAAAAACAACCAATAAAGAATGAATCAAGTCCATATTCAGAAAAAGATGAAAAAGAAAAAGAAAGTCGAACAAATTATCCATCATTTGCAGAATTAGTTACTCAGAAACTTCAAGTAATTCAAAACAACATAACAGAAAATGACACTGAAGGTCAACAAAAAATAGAATCATTTCCATCAGCTTTAATACAACTACCAGAACCAAGACAACTGATAAAGAATAAAAAGTCTGATAACAAACCAACATCTACTCTTTGGCCACTTGTACCAAGTACATCTACAGAAAAATATGAAAAATCTAAACAAAATCAATCAAATTCTGAACTATTTGCAGAATTAATTGCTGGGAAACTTCAACAGCTACAAAATCACCCTGAAAGTTTACAAAAAATTGAACTATTTCCACCAGATATAAAACAACTAATAAAGAATGAAGAACCTGGTAATAAAACAACACCTACTCTTTGGTCACTTGAACCAAATAATAATACAGAAAAAGATGGAAATTTCAAACAAAACCAAACAAATCATGTAGCAGTAGAAGGATTAGCTTCAAGATCTCTTTCTCAAGACAAAATAAATTCAGATGATTTAACTGAACTGACTGAACAATCTGAATGGCCAACTAGTTCTGCAGAGAGTGCAGTTGCAAACATGATGGATCAAGAGTTGAATACATTTGCACACATGCAAAATCTAATACAACAACTGGAAACAAGATTGCAATCAAAATTTGATAACCAATTCCAACATATAGAAAAACAGATATCCAAATTAGTTGAGAGAGAACAAACTTTAAAAAAGCACATTGATCATTTACAAGTTCAAATGGATGTCAATAAAACAAATGACGATTTTCGAAGTCCAATGTATGATACAAAGCATAAAGTATGGCAATATCAGGATAGTCAACAACTAGAAAGAGATAAATCTACAACTTATGAAGGAATTATTGACTATGAATTCAAAACAGATTATTAAATAACTGTATGAATAAAATAAAAATACTTAAAAATATTTCTCAAACTTTTATATTTTTTTGATAATTAACTTATTCAATAAGAAAGTGTCATTAATAAGTGGAAAAAATGCACTTTGGGGAGCCAGACATTCTCTTAGAATAGTGTTGAAACCATGACTACTTTTAGTAAAAACACCCACACAACCCATAGGGCAAACTGTTAGGCAGAAAATACTGTGATTTTGCCAAATTCTGACACCAGTCTCCGCTGGTTACGCATGACAGAAATTA
>JAQFZN010001940.1:0-13261 GCA_034687075.1 Geophilus carpophagus
TTAGTAGTAATTAATATTTTCCTAAAATTTATAAGCTAACAAATAAGTCAGCAAACTGATATTCTTGTTCATAATCTACGTCAAAGTATATATATAATCTCGTGTAACAATGTCATATTCCAAGTCTCGCGTTAACAATCCCATGTAGCAACATTATACTCATAAAATCAGTGGATAAATGACACAAGACCAAGTACAGAGATACAACAAGTACTTTCAAATTTATAGACTAAAATGAAATATATATTTATTTATTTTACAAATTCTTACTGCGAACTAAACTCAACTAATTTGATGAATGAAGCTACAAGAATTACGGAAAACCTGAAATAATTATGGACCTAAAACCTGCGTAAGTTATAGAACAAAGAAAATAATTGCAGTGTTATAATGAAATTTTATTGTAATATTTAAGTTTATACACTCACTGGGGCTGTGCGACATTATAACATATTTAGAAATATTGAAGTGATTAACCGCACTAAAAATAGTCAAAATGGCAAATTTCGTTTATTTTACAATACACTTAAGCCCTAAATACTTGGATTCAAAACGAAAATTAGTGGTAAATCAGGCGTGACGCAAGTTTGAAAAATGCAAAACGAATCGATGCAAAGCGTAGCTTAGATGTGTAATATGTAAACTATGTAAAAACTAAAATAAAAGCAATGAATAAAAAGATATTTTCAAATTCAACGCTGCAAATCACTTTTATTTAACTCAATTTTCAAACAATTTTTCTATAAAATTTAATCGATTGGTTGACCCCCATCGACAAAAAATTCTGTTTATTTTATTCTTAAAATTCGAACTAATTCCTTAGACCAACAGATGATAGACAGATGCTTCTATCCTTGACCACCTTGACCACCTACTGGGGGTTATGCCTTGACACAGGTGACCTTCAAACACCATATAAATTCCAAAATTGCCCAAATATTCTTTCTACTCATTCAAGACCAAATTTCAGTTCAGGCAGCAAATGTTTATCCCATTTAATCCTCAAATGATAAATTTAGTCAGAATTATTTCAATCAATAAAAGTAAAAATAAAAATTTCTTTCAAAAATGTTGACTTTTTAACCCAATTGCTTCAATATGCATTTGTCTACAGTAAGATTAACAAATTTAAATACCACTTAAGACTTTTGTTTTTACTGGGAAATTACCTTTCCCAAAGGGGTATTTTACACATTCCTCGGTTAATCGTTTACAAGAAATAGAACAATACTCTCGGTTTAGCCAATAAGCACTCGATGTTTTTTCCTCTGACGTACATTTCATCAAATTTAGACCACTTTAGACTATAAAATGTGATGTAAAAGGCACTTTGATTCTGTTTAGCCAATAGGGACCTTTTAACAGCTTCCTGGAAATAATTACTTGTATAAAATCAACGTGTTTGAAATAATTTTTGCAAATCAAACACAAATTGCACTGCAAACTATTTCTTCCCGGTTAAGCAAAGCATCCGCAGACGAAATGGCAAGAATTTTACACTCGATTGATAGTATATTGAATCGACCTCATCCAAAAGTTCTAAGACCGATGTGCAGTAAACATTGTCATCAACCTCGTGGTTTTCAAGTTAGTTCCAATATTTCCATTCCATCGACACGGAATCCGCTTTTGTACAACGGCGGAATTCTTCAGGTTTCAACCACACCAGCAGCTAATTTCTATCTCGAAAATGCAGGTAAGAACAGTACGATTTTAATTAAGTATAGTTGTAGAAAATTTATAAATTTGAGTGAGTATGAAAGTTTATTACATTTCCTTCATGGTCGTGGTCGTGCATCGGTTTGCACGTGGCCCTTAAAATTACATTAAATGAGATTATAAATTAGTATAGGGCTCTGATCAAAGTTAGCGTTATTTTTAGAATAAAGTGTAGAAAACTGTTAAAAAATCAAGTAAGAAAAGATATTTCTTGTGCACGTGGTAAATTGTAGAGCACTTTTTTGGGTTTAGGCTCATTAAATGCACTTGCTTGTTAAATCTAATGGTCCATTAAACTAATATGCAAAAGCAGCAAAATTTAATTTAATTTTCAATTCTTATTAATCAAATTATTATTTATAAATCTATCTTAAAGATAAGAATTGCATAATACATTGGAGATTCTACTGCACGTGTAAACGAATTATGTATATATATATATATATATATATATCGTTTTAACCCTTGATTTGAAGAGTCAAATCGTTCCCGTTTACATCTGTTTCCTATTTGATCTGAATTTCGTTTTAAATTTGTTAGAATTTTCAATAAAATGAAATAATTGAACATAAATTAATACTTTAACAAGTCTAAAGTTGTTAAAAACCGACGCGAGTCCTGGAACCCGCAAAACCCTAACTTTAAACTTTAAAATCATGGCTAACATGTATTTTTATTTTCCCTAACTCTCATTTTTTTAAGGGGCCCAATATTTTCTTCTGCGCCCGGGGCCTCAACTGAACTTAATCCGCCTCTGACGGCGGGAGTCCGTTTACGTTTTAGTCGTTTTAACAGTTAAAACAAACTTTTAAAGAAATTGATGCCATTTCGCTAAACTGAAACTACTAAAACGAGTTTGAGAATGTAGCTAGTGTTAACTGATCGTGTTATACGAATTTTTAAAAAGAATAGAAAAATAGCAAAAATTAAACGATTATAGTCCAACATTAACTATTTGTATAAACCCATTACTCACACAATTTTGTTTTATTTTGCTGAAATTTGACCTTTTGATATTCATTCTTTAACTGTTAACTATCAGAATCTACCGACCCATCGAAATATATTCCAAAACTTACAATTTTAAACTTGTCAATTATACCAATTAGAGCATAAAAATTCTAGAATTAATACGGAATTTATAATTCTGACTAGTTATGTTGGTACGATGTGTTGAATGAATTTCAAAATGGTCACAAACATTATAATAATTAAAGTAAATAAAAATTATTAATTTAATTTACTGTTAGATCTTCCGTCGAATTTATCTGTCAAACAAGTATCTACAAGCAATTTAAATCTCTCAAATTCTTCACCGACTTTTACAAAACACCAATCCAGCGAAAAACAGGCAACAAACGAAAATGCGAAAGAAGAAGAAGAAATTGAAAAAAAAAACAGTGATAAAGAAGAAAAATCTACAGAAAAAAAGTCGAGAACTGTGTATACGAGAGAGCAAATCGCCAGTTTGGAGTTTGCTTTTCTAAACAGATTATATTTGAACAGATACGAACGTTCTGTAATGGCATCGCACCTGAATTTATCCAAAATTCAGGTGAAAACTTGGTTTCAGAATAGGCGGACTAAACTTAAGAATGAAGCTCGGAATCACCATCCTTACAAAGTGATGCCCTTACCCATCATTCAACAGAATCCCTTACCCCTGTACAGGCCGATATATCGTTCAAATTTGTAAATTAAAATTATTTTTGTTTTTACATATGTTTAAAGTTGTATATTTCTATTAATTTTGGCTACTAACATTAAATTATATTTTAAAATAAATAAATTCAAAGTGAAATTTGTTTCTGCATTTTTATTTTTATCAACGCTTTTCACAACTCAACTAAAAACTTGATTAATAAATTCCATAAGAAATTTCGAATCATTTAACTCGAATAAGATATTTATTTCAATTGTTTTTTAATTATAAATAATGCTATATAAACCTCATGCATATATACAAGTAAATAACATCAACTAAACTTCCGGCACCCTTTGTCGACGGATTAATTAAATTTGTTAAGAACTGAATATATAATTTTTTTTAATAAAAAGTTAACAAGATAATGAGTTCCGTCACCTTTTTTCTCACGGAAAATGCCCTGCACGAATCTCTAAACATGTTCAATCTAACCAACTTTTTGATCTAAGCGAAGAAAGCATTTATTAATTTTTAATTTTTTTCGCAAAATATGCTCACAAAAAGCACAATTGATCAATCTATTGATCATCGACACTAGTTGGTTTGAAAGTTAGAAGATATTCATACAATACCCTGGTTGCGGCACTTTTGTTTTATTCAACTCTAGGTATCCATGCTGCAAGGAATCCCTTATGATAGTTCTTCTATAAAATATTATTGGCAAATTTCAACCGTTTAGCCCCAATATAAAGTACAAAAGTATGTAATTAAAAATGAAAAAGCAACGTTGTATAATTTAACATTTTTATTCTTTTATTAAATTTAAAAAATAATTTTTTCATTGTATAAAGAAAATAATTTGATTATGATTTTATTTACTGTTAATAGTAGATTTTCAATTCAACATTTAGAAAATACTTAAGAAAACAATTAAATTTTGGATAGAAACTTGTTAATTTGATATATTTTTATTTATTTGATTTTATGCTTTAATAGATTCATCTTATAATAATAATAATAATAATAATAGTAGTAGTAGTAATAAGTTTCACATCACAAATCACTAAATAAATCGTGCTAAACTTTAAAAAATATATTTTTATTTCAATTTTAAAATTTTCAGGAATTCAGCTCATCTGTAAGAAGTGTTTGTATATTTCGTTGGAATGAAAAAGATACTGCTTTGAGGAAATACAACTATATTTATTGTATCGAATCTTTACAATAGTTTTACAGAGGTTTGTAATAATAGCACAAAAACCTACACATAAATTAAGAGCTCGATATCCACCGTGCGAGCTGTGCGAGATCAAACTCAACAATGATGGGTAAAATAAAATATCGTCACAGGATGCGGGCACAGTAAATAGCCACTAAATACATAGCCACACATTAAATAACACAAATGCACACTTAATGTATGGGATATTCCAATCTGACAATCTTATAGGTCATACAGTATACCCACAAGAAGCTGAGTTTATTTTTTATCTATACAAAGACATGTGTTGACACATTTGACGCAGGTGAAAAACTATACAAATCTGATTTGTGCACAAAATCATTCTCAAGAAAAGGCAGTTTGAAAAGGTTCAACAAAAACCGAATTAAAGTTTCATTTATTGTCTGGTACAGGAATTCTTAAACTTCATGTTGAAAAATTATACATCTCATCTAACTCAACGTCATGCAGGTCATTAACTGACATTCCTTAACCAATTGTAAGCTTTATTCGGGCATCCTAGTAAAATCTAACTGTATATAAACTCGTAGCTACCTTAAAAATAATGCAAACAAATCGTGGATCTGTGAATTATCGGTGTATTTTAATTTTAATTATCTTGGAGTTATCGAAATGGCAGATCAACTTTACGGAAAGGGCAATGTGGCTTTTGTTAGAGAAGACTTTCCTTCAGCAATCAAGTTTTATTCGCAAGCTATTGAAATCGATTCCAGTCAATCGGATTACTACACAAACAGAGCAAGTTGTTACTTGAAATTAAACAACTACGAAAATGTCAAATTCGACACGAATAAAGCAATAGAATTGGGTGATAACAATTTTTCGAAATTATGGCTATGGAAAGGAGTTGCATGTTTTCACTTGGAACAATTCGAATCAGCAGAGATGGCGTTTTGTAAAGGAAGAAAATTAGAAACTGAAAGTA
The DNA here is from genome assembly GCA_034687075.1 of Geophilus carpophagus. Classification (NCBI taxonomy): domain Eukaryota; kingdom Metazoa; phylum Arthropoda; class Chilopoda; order Geophilomorpha; family Geophilidae; genus Geophilus; species Geophilus carpophagus. The sequence goes on from JAQFZN010001940.1 coordinate 5,533, forward strand.
CAGATGTTTTTGACAAATGGTTGGATCAATGTAAAGTGAAATTGCAGGAAAAAATGGAAAAAGAAGCAAAACTTGCAGCGCTTAAACCCGTAACCATTAAATATGATTGGTATCAGACAGAACAAAATGTTGTCCTAAGAATTTTAGTGAGAAATAGTAAACGAGACGAAGTTTTTATTGATATTACAAATAAGTCTTTGCAATGCCGAGTTGAAGGAAATGATAAACGATTGGATTTCGAATTGAATGTTCAGTTAGCGCATGAAATTAATGCTGAATTCAGCTCGTGGAAAACTTTCGGTACAAAGATCGAAATTAAATTGAGAAAAATGGAAGGTTTTTATTGGAATGCATTGGAAGAATCTCGTAAGGAACAAGTTAAACATTTTGTTCCAGCTTTGTCTAATTCCAAAACTGGTAAAGACTATCCGACATCCAGTTCTCACAAAAAGGACTGGAATAAACTCGTCAGTGATCTTAAGATAGAAGATGAAGATGAAGATGAAATTGATGGGAATCAAGTGTTTCAGAAGATTTTCGCCGACGCCTCTGACGAACAAAAGAAAGCGATGGTTAAATCTTTTAGTGAATCTGGTGGTACTGTTTTAAGCACTGATTGGGAAGATGTTCGAAAGAAAAAAACTCAAATTCATCCACCTGATGGATTAGAATGGAGAAAATGGGATTAGTTTGTATACTTTGTACTTGTAATTATTTGAACCATTATTATACTTTGATAACTTAAATAAAATTTTCGTAGAATGAATTTTAATTTATTAAATATTTAAAAAAAAGTTATATTAGTTAGTGTGTAACCAACTAGTGGCAAAGCTGCAAATGTGGCAATCTTGATGCTATATGAGTTTTATTTGAGTTACTATTTCACTTGATCCTTGAAATCCATCCTGAAATAAATTACTTTTAGGAATTATAAAGGTATGTGTTTGTTTTTAAATTATACTGATAATATTTAATACATGTAAAAAATACAGAGACTGTCTGTTTAGTTAGATTAAATATATATTGAAATTAATATTTTTTTTTATAGTTTTCCATAATTAAATTGGTGTTCAATCGAGACATTCCAAGGTGGATTTTACAAAGTGGTCTATTTTGTTTATTCTGTTTTGCAACTCACACTCAATAAATCTAAAAATTGTAAATAGTATTTTATTTTATTTCAAATTTATTATTAGAAGTTGTGACTTGTAATAAACGTTTCACTCAAAACAACCATTTTATTAATTTAAAATTCAAATTACCACAACACGAGCATTAGCATTTGCAGAAAATGAGCGAGTTTGACTTTTTAATCCTCACTCGACTTAACTTGGAGGTTTAGGCCAGGTGGGGCCGTGCTGATGCATAGGTAAAGAAGGAAATCCGACTCATTGATGTACTAAGTTGTCCTTTATTATGGTTGTTTAGGAGATTTTGCCCTGGTGCGTTGGGGATGCTGCCCAGCATCCCACCGTGGTGTCGGTGCCTCCCGTCGCCTCCTCATGATCGTTACCATGGATAATAGCAAAAAAGCCTTATTTATCAGCTCTCAACAAAAGAAATCTTTATTCTATTTTAAAATATTCAGTGCAATTAGTACATGATTTTATAATTGCTTCCTACTAATTTTACTTGTACACTTTATTTTAGTTCATAAATTTGAAGGTGTCAATTGTATATCTGTACTTGGCCTCGTGTGGTTGTTCACTGATTGCTGCACGAGATTTTTAACGCGAGACTTGGATTATGATGTTGTTACACGAGATTATACGTATACTTTGATGTAGATTATGAACAAGAATATTGGTTGGCTGACTTATTAGTTGGCTTATAAATTTTAAGAAAAAATATTAATTACTACTAAATTTTACAGGAATAAATGCAGAATTTGTAAAATAAAACAACAGGAAATTAATTAAATCCCATTCATGTTAATATATAAATATATTTTCATTTAGGAATACAAATTTATAAATTCAATGTAAATTTAACTTGGAAACAAAATTTAAAAAATTAACTGGTTTTATTAATCATAATCATAAAATCATAAACGTTGTTTGTAAAAATATTTTTATTTTATGACCCTAACAGATAGAAAACGAGAAACTTCACTGAAAATGTTTATTATTAACCAACAAATTAAAATTGTTATGAATAGGAATAATCATTAGTTCCATTTATGCAATTAATCAATAAAATATAATAAAATGTGCATTGGAAACAAAATTATTTAACACAAAATTATTTTCTGGAAGGCAGATGTATACACTATACCGTTTTATATGCAAGATTTGGCTGCTTTTGAAAACACAAGAAAAGGAAACAAACTCCATCACGCTTGCCAGTTTCTTTACTCTACGTAGTACTGCATTAAATTGTAGACATTTTATTTAAATAAAATACTACAGACGAATAAATTATTTGATTTGAAATATTGCAACATTTTTTAACTATTAATAGATGAGCAAAACAACATTGAGATTTATTATCGAGTTGATACAGCACGCAGTAGCGGATCTAGACAATTTCGCCAGTGGGAACGATGCACAAATTTTCCAATAAATAAAATTTTAAACACTCAAAAACCAAAAAAAAATTGTATTGCATTGTATAGTCTAGTTGACAAACAAATGTTTCTACATCTCATTTTGATTTCTGGATTAAAACATGAGTTACAAAAAAAGTTAAGAAAAAAATAACAAAATTGTTTTATGAGTAGTTATTAAATATATAAATAATAAAATTCTGTAAATTACAGTATTTTGTGATGATCTGTTATCGTGAGTCGCATGACAACAATCTTTTGCATTGTACAATACAACATAATCTTATATATATATTTTGCTTAGTCCATCCGTCGGTCTGTCATGAAGCTAAAATACGGATTTCTGATTGGTTAATTTAATCCAATGACACATCAGCATTTCTTCTCACCCTATTGGCAGATTTTGGAATTAATTTAATACTAAGATACCAAAATTGCCATGTACTGTCCATTCGAACGTTGTATAATAATTTGAGTAGTTACTAACTCTTCAGAAATATGGAAGCTACTGTAGTTTTTAGAAAGTTGTAAATGAAAATTATTTTGAGAAAACATCATATTTACAAGAAAGTAGATGGAAACATTGAATTAAGTCTAGTAGAAGTGAGGCCCAGATTTGAAATCAAATGTAAAATTGATCAATATATATCTATATATATATCTTGCTTTGTCTGTCCGTCTGTCATGAACTTAAAATACCGATGTATGATTGGTTCATTTTCTCTCTTGAAGGCCACCTGTTGACAAATACACTAAGTTCACGTCATTGAACATGTAGATTTTTAGTGTGTTTGATTGATATTGATTGCAGCTAAAGGTAAAGGTAAAAAAATTCTAAAAATTTAAAATTGAATTACTGCTTTGAATTTCTGCTTTGAATTTGTCATCAAAGCCACTTTTTCATTATATGGCCAAAAAAATACTGTATACACAGTGATGTTTTACGGCTTTTCGCTTTTTGCTTTACGGTTAACCTTTCTGGAATGTGTTTAGGCCGTAAAGCAAAGTATGAGTGTATTTTAAGCTAAACTACACCGGTAAAGATTTTTTTATAGCGTGGTGGGGTTAGAGGCATATTTCTTAAAAACAATAGATGACAAAGAAGGCATTTTGAATTTAATAGGAATGTAATTGGCCATGTGTCAGGAAAAAGTTTTAAACATTTTAAACTGTGATTATTGTAATTATTTTTATTGCAATATTTACAGAAAGGCAGAGATATTACTGGATACAGGTCAATACATGTGTGTTGAATTTCTGAAGGTACATGTTAGCGAAAGTTATTAAAAGAAATGACCGAAGTACAGAACAATTTAGCATTAAAGTTACTTCAGGAACATTTTAGTGATGTTGTAATGAACATTGGAAAATGTTTATTAGAGCGTGGCATTTTAACATTACGAGAAATAATAGCACTGACTGTGTGAAATATTCATTGTTGGTTCTCATTGAACACAATTGTTTCATTTGATTTTAATTCTCACGGGATTGTGTCATATAAAATGAAAGCTGACGATATATTTTCAATGCTAAATTTTCCTTTGTATGTAGAAGTTGCACAAAAATTGTAAGCAAAATACATCAATATATTAATCAGATGACAAAATAATTAATCCCACATATTTTACAGATTTAATATAGAACAGCGTTTCACAACCACTGGTCTGTGGATACTAATAGGATGTACTTCCTCTTGAGAAATTATTTGGGTAATCATTTCTTAACTCTTTTCAGGTAAATCACTACTAGGCATAAGATCATCTAGTATTATTTGATCTTGATACAAACAATTTTCATATAAGAACTTATCAACCTGATACTGAACTCTATTTACATTTTTCGTATAAACTTTATCTTCAAGCAGTCCACCACCATGTTGTAATTCATAAAATTGAGCATCTCTAAAAAAAATCATTTTTTGCTTTAGAGGTCATACTTAAAGAACGTAACGCCTGAACTCATGTTTTTGGAACCCCCCCCATGTCACGCTAATGTCACAAAAAACCATACCCCCCCTCCCCCCAATGTCACGTCACGTGACGTATTTAACCCATGTCCTCCTATTGGTTGGCGTTACTGTCACGGAAATTTCAGACCCCCCCCTCCCCCCACGTCACATGATGTCACGGTTTCATCAAACCCCCCCCCCTTGCCGGCGAACGTTCTTTAAGTATGACCCCTTAAAGGATCAAAAAATTTCCAAATCTTCGGTGATTTTGTATATCTCACAAAAATTACATTTTTAGTTCTTGGGGATAATTTATCACGTTGGATGTTAGGGATCCATATTGAAGCCTGACAGCCAAATACTCTCAACTCAGATACATCAGGTTTCTTTCTAAAATATCTCTCATCTGGTACTTGGTTCTTAAATGCTTTTGCGGGAAATTTATTCTTAATGTAAGCTGCAGTTACTATCGCTTTAGCCCAGAATTGTCCAGGCAATTCTGAGTGGAATAACATAGCTCTTGTCTAACAATGTCCAGTTTGCTCTTTCAGCTGTCCTATTTTGGTGAGAAGTATAACAAACTGTACTTTGATGCTCTATACCCTTATTACGTAAATAATTCTAAAATAAATGTGAGGTAAATTCTCCTCCATTATCTGAGCGTAGTTTTTTCATTTTAAATCCATGTTGATTCTCTTCCATTTCAACTAATTCCTTGAATTTTTCAAAAGATTCTGACTTTGTAATGGTCTGGCAAAGAATTTTCTTGAATAATCATCCACTACAGTCATGACATATTTTGATCCTCCAATGGAGGTCACCAGGAACAGTCCACACAAATCAACATCCAATAATTCTAATGGACTCTTTGCTTGATCTTTCAATATTCTTAGAAAGGGAACTCTAGTATATTTTGTCTGTATACATGATAAGCATGGTGGCCAATCTATGTAACCTTGACTGTTAAGGTTATGAACCATGTTCTTATTAAACATGATCTTCAAATTATTCAAACCTATATGGTGGAATCTCAAGTGCCATAGGTATGAATTTGAATTTTTTACACATTTAGTACATTTTACATTTTCTTTGATCCCTTTTACATGTTCTGAATCCGATATAACATTCATATTGGCACAGTACACAATCCTTGTATTTTACTGCCTATCAACAATGTAAGACCTTCTTCGGATAACATAGAGCAATCATTTTCTTTAAAGATTACTGTGTATCCTCTAATTGTGATTTTTCCAATAGAGATTAGGTTTGTTCTTAATATGGGTACATATAAAACATCTTGCAACTGAAATATTTAATCTGAGTTTGTTGATTTAAATAAAACATTTCCAATTGCGATTGCATTGGTTTTTTGGCCATTTGCCAAGGTCACTTGCTTACTACTTTGTTGTAGAGGGCCATAAAAAGACTTAAAATTTCCGGTCATGTCTGATGTCGTGCCTGAATCCAAAAACCAATTTGACATATCATTGGTTTCTTGATCATCATTTAATATATTTAATGCTCTTGGATGTTCATCTGTAATCTTCATCCATGTTTGCTTTACTACTGCATTTTTCTCTACAAGGTCATCTTCATATTCTTCATTTTTCCATTGATTTGATCCATGTGTTCTCCAATAAGGCATATAACATCCTCTATAATCTCTTTTTCCTCGATAAATTCCTCTTGTAGCAGTTAATTAAAGCATTGGGCAATCCCTTGCATAATGGCTTTGTTGTCCACAATTGTAACAATTAAATTCTGTACTTTGTTGACCCTGTTCACCTCTGGGTTGTGCAAAGGATCCTGTAAAATATCTTAGGTTTCCACGAGGATATCTACCTTGATTAATGGAGGTCCTTCCCATGTTTCAGGATCCATATCCAAAACCCATTAATAAAACATCCTCTTGACTAGGTTCAGGTATTGAGGATAATAATCTTTTATCTTCTTCCATCAATGCTTTTTTTATAATGTCCATGGTAAGTTTGCTTATTCCAATTATGTTACAGTTTCTAGCTACTGCATCATACTTGTGGGGTAGACCTCTCAGCACGTATAGGCATAATTCTGCTTCACTTATATTTTCTCCTAATCCGGATAATATCAATCAGGAGGCATTACACAATTCGTATTACCGAAGTAAAAATACATAGCTCAGAAGCTTTTTTACTTTTACAAGATCTTCTTCGTATTTACATTCCAACATGGCGCCTAAAATGTTAACCTCGCTTCAAAACTTTTTTTTCTTATCTACTAAACTAATCTTTAAAAACAATAGCTTATTAGATTTGTTTCATTGAGACAAATCTAAACAATACCATATTATTTTATTCTGATTATTGGATGGCAGAGATATCACATTGTTTAACCGTCGGCAATTTAACATGGAAGTGCCGTCCTGCTCATAGTCAGCTACTTATTTGGAGTTATTCACAGCCTGAAACAAAAATACAAGATTGTTTACAAAATTAAAAAAGGGGATTACCCAGTGAACACAATACACACAGCTTTACAAGGCCAGAACAAGATACACACATACAAAATTTGAACTTTACAAAGCTTCATTACAAAACTAGGGTATACCCCTAGTATTTATTAGAAGTATTTATGGAATGTAAAATAAAATTAATTTCAAACTTATTAAATACATTAACATTTTTTACATATTAATATTTAAATTTACAAATTACAAAACTCAATAGTAAATTATGTTTTACATCATGTCACACTATAAACTTATTGAGTTCAAATCAAATATATTTTTAATTTAGTTTTGAAAGTAAAGTTGAACACAAACAATATTTAAATGCAATTTGTAACATCAATTACATGTAAAAACATTATCATTTGTGTTTAGTTAACAAATGCTTTTTTAAATGGTGGTTAAAGAAAAATGAGCTTGGGCATAAATGGCATTTTTGTTTTTTTCACCTGTATGAGTCAATACATGACTTTGTAGATGCACCTTCTGTGTAAATGAAGTTGAACACAGGTGACATTTGTATAGTTTTTCACCTGTGTGTCAACACATGACTTTTCAATTTATCTTTCCTTGAAAAGAAAGTTGAACACAAGTGACATTTGTATGGTTTTTCACCTGTGTGTGTCAACACATGACTTTTCAATTTATCTTTCCTTGAAAAGAAAGTTGAACAAAAGTGACATTTGTATGGTTTTTCACCTGTGTGTGTCAACACATGACTTTTCAATTTATCTTTCCTTGAAAAGAAAGT
>JAQFZN010001941.1:0-13259 GCA_034687075.1 Geophilus carpophagus
ACTCTGAAATTTCGCGTGCGAACAGTCGCAACGCAAAATTTCACTAGCAAAATTGTTGCGTTCGCTTCAATTCGAACTCCATTTCGTAGCATTGTAAACGAGCCTTTAGACTTCTTGTCTACAATGCAATCCACCTTTTTTATTTTATCTTAGTATTGGTTTCATGGGCCTACAAAAGAATATTAAAGTATCTGCCATTGGTTTGTGCTACCAGACTGCCACAAGTTGTGCACTGTTCGAAAGCACTTTGTCAAGAATGTTTTTAATCGGTGACATAAGTAAGCCAATGCAGTCCATGCATTGCATTGGGACCCACATTAGTTAGGGACCCAAACCCAGCCTAAAGGATGTATTTTTGCCATTGCACCCCAACACATAGGTGACCATTTTTTTCTAGTTAGGCCATTGTTTTAATTTTTGCTAATAGTTTTTTGAATTATAAATATTAAAGTTAAATTCAAATTAAACCTTTACTTATTATTTTTTAAATAAATTTAGATTAACTGAAATATCGAATTAGCGAGATTTTACTGTACATCAAATTAAATAAACATTATAAAACTTACTTTATATTTCCCATTTTCTGATTCTTTAATATTCACAGCCATTGCAACAGCTGGCATTAAACCAACATTTTTTCCTTTTTTCGATGTTGCTAATTTCAGTGCGTTTCCATCACTTAAACTCCAGTGAACTAACCATGATGTAAATGTTTCACTTCTTTCTTTAATGTTAATGGATTCAGCATCTTTAGTGGCTTTAGTCTCTACTAACAATTTTATAGTTTGTTCAAGAGTAGAGAATGTTTTCGCCGACATTTGTTCCATTGCAGCTACAATGAAATTCTTCACTTCAATGCTGTCTCCACCAATTGATTTCTTAGTGCATTTAACATGCACTAAATCTTTCGCATTTTTAGGATTGCGATCAGTTTTAGGTAAAAATTTAATGTCCAATTCAGTCACATGCTGTACAAAAAGTAAAACATAATTTGAAGTATCAACAAATGATTTCAAAAGCTGACACATTCTAGGAAAATCATTAACTTTACCATCATCACAAAATTCGGATGTCTCTGCAGTTTGAGAATTTCTTAATGGCAGCCTGAAGAGAGTATGAGGGTAGTTAACATGACCAGTCTCCGAATTAGGTGTTAAGTCACACCCAAAAATTCCCTCGTAAGGTTTAAATTGATCTGGAAAAAGCATAGAAGCTTTCAAACAACATTTTTTGCCGCGTGATCCTAAGCCACAATATTCCTGAGGATCAAAAATCACCAAAGAATCAACACTTATAAAAGAGGGAGCATCAGTGATGTGATAAACGCAATTAAATCCAATACCAAATGATCCAATTTTATGCGAGTCTGCTTGTTTAGTTGCCCCTCTCAAATTTTTAATATTTTGAAAATCACTTTTCCTAAAAACAGCATCATTGTAAACCCATAATGCAGGTCCTTGAAATAAGGACATATTTGGCATCAGTAAGGATTTGCACCAATATTTTCCATCACGCATATCAAGCATTAATCCCATTTCTTGTGCATTTCCATCATCAGCATTCTGTAATAATTCATTAAAAACAGTAGCACCAGCTGGATAATCACGCAGAATATCTTTTAAACTTTTAACAATCTTTTGCTCTTGTTCAAAATCTTCCGCATCTAATACTTCATTTATAAGTGATTTAACTCCCAATTTTGATGCTATTCCATTCGAAATACATTTGTGCACAAAAATTTTGTCATCAATGTTATCTAACTGTATATTGTAATTACCATCATCACGATAAAAGCATTCTTTGGCAGATAAAAAGTGCAATCCTTTTTCGTGACTTGTAATTGGTACCATTACTTCGTCCTCCTCACTAACATTATCTTTAATAAAATTTAAGATTTGTCCAACATAATTATAATCCCGAGTTTCATCTGTTTCCGACACATTTTCTCCCGATGAATACTTGTTTTGAATTTTTTTGTAAACATTTTTTGCCACATCCAAATCGTCGCATTGTAAAACGCCCATTTGGCAGAAAAATATCAATATACTTTCTTGTTTCGCCAAACGTGATGGTAAACGGTAAACATATGGCTCTAAACCATTAGGAAATATTTTCCAATTGGCAACAACTTCTTTTGAAGATACAAATTTATCGTAATCTTGAATCCAAATCCAATTCATTAATTGAAACTTATCAAAATACATTTTCACTTCTGCAAATCCCTTCCGGCACAATGCTTGATATATTTTTGTGTATATAATTGATTCGATTTCAGGTAATTCGTTCGAATTTAATTGCCCTTTTGAATGTGAGTCGACAATTGCTTTAAGTTGCTGTACAAATCCTGAAGTTGGAATGTCAAATAAGTTTAAAAATCCAAATTTACTTGTCAATTCACCTGGCATGTTAGTTTCAACAATTGGCATCAATGCGCCAATATAAACTGCGCAAGATTTATCTACTAAACACGATGCTTTGAACAATGTATCCCCTTCATTCGCTCCAAACCACGGCAAACTACTGGGATAATCATTAGGTGGTTTAACCTTGGCTTTAAAAAGTTTAATCCCTTCAATATATTCGAAATCATTTTTGTTCAACTGTTGCCATTTTTGTTGCAGAACATTCAGAAATGACTGAATTTTAATCGGTTTTATTATATTATTAGTTTTGATAAACTTTGCACTTTTCATCAATTCTTTAGACGTTACTGATGAAATAGTTCTTCTAAGACCGAATAGTCGCAACATCTCTAAGATGGTTTCGTCATCAGCAAAAAATCCAGCTGGAAATCTGCCACTTTCGGTATCAAATAAATCAGCCAATTCTTTTTCATGGGGATCAAACAAATCTTTCGGAAAATGAAATTTACCATCATCACTTCTTACAAATGCTATTCCCATCAATTCAAGTTTAAATTTTTGTACGTTATTCGTGTGCTTTAAAACCCAGGGTATTAAATTAGAAAATACTTCATCAGAATAATCGCTGTAGCATTTTATGACGCTTCTTGCCAATTCATTTACAGACTTAAAATCGATTTCAAACCATTCAGCAAGTTTCTCCATATTTTTATCTTGGCAATCTAACAAAATTATATCAGTTTTTAATTCTTCTGGTATAGTAATTGATTCTTTGAAGCCAAAGTACTCGTACCCGCTTTGAATGCAGAATTCAGTTGATGCTTTGGTGCGAGACATTGATCCTGGTAATTTTAAAACATCAAAAAGATTCAATTTCTGTATCACATTGTTGCTATTAGATGGTAACTTCTTTAGCAGAAGTAATTTAATTTCTTCCAGTATGTCCTCATCAGAGTTCAATGTTTTAATTAGTTTTTCCGTGTCAAACAAATTTAATAGCTGTACAAAACTGTCAGCATCTGCTTTATGGATGTAGTATTTTAAATCATTATGTTGCTTTAGTATTGTTTTCGGGACAAGAACTCCTCCACTGTTTACTAAAAACTCTTGTAATCTTGATGAAAAGCTTCCTTCAATAATTAGTGGACTTGCATTTCGTTTAGGTAAAGCCACTAAAGTTGATATGTTGTTATTTTCATTAACGACTAAAATAGTTAATCCAATGAAATCGCTTAAATCTTTATCATTTAGAAACCTCCACAAATTGTTAAGCCACTTCCGGTTAGGAAAATTCTCTTCGCTTAAATCACACATTACCCTTTTTTCTGTGCTCCATTCAAAGGGTAAGCATTCTCTTAATAAATTTGAAAATGAAGCTTTATCTACCATGTGAATGTTGAATTTAGTGCTCTTTGATGTCAGTTTTTCCAAAAACATTGTAGCATCTTTACTCAACTGATCCAACTTAATGATTCTGTGTTTCATTGCAAATAACAATTCCTGAATTTCTTTTTTCGTTAATAATAACTCCACTTTTGCTTTCTTGCTTATCGCTCCAAAAGATCCATCAACTAATGGAATTAGTGGGAAATCTTCTAAGAATTCACCAATAAGTTGAACATTATCCGAGGTTTTAGCAAAATATTCTATTACTTTGATACGTTTAGCGATATCTGAAAATAAATTATTATTTTTTAGAATATAATAACCATAATAATTTAATCCTCAAAGCTATATAGATTGAAAATTTTCTATTTAAATTTCTTAATATTCACATTCACACTTACTTCTACTACTGTAAAGGTAGGTTCACACATGTGTTCACACATGCAGTTGCAGTAAGGAAAGTAGCAGTAGACAGCAGGCAGTAGCTGCAAGATGTGTTCACACTAGTTCACAACAAAGCAGTAGAAAGCAGCCAATCAGGATGAAGCTTTTATTAAAACAAATGTCATTTGTTTACATTTAAGTGTTGTCCTTTGCCTAGTCATACCACCTAAACACAGACCTACAAAACATGCTGTTCCTCTCCTGAAGGATCATGGGTATCACATGATTAAATAGTGGCTTGTGATTGGCTACGACACTAGCAGTCAGTATACTGCTACTGCCTATACTTCATTTTTCTACTTCATGTACTGTTACTGCCCTCTGCTGCACTATATTTCTGTCCCACAATGCACTGCACTACTGCTACTTTCCTTACTGAACCTAGCTTAAAACATGTTTAAAAAATTCAGTTCTTGAATAAATTACTTATTAAAAAAGTTATATTTTTCATTAATGTTCACTTACCTATACCTTAGAAGATTAAATAACATAAAAATATTAATAAAAATAAAATATTTACCAATCTCACTCCAATCCAAATCAGATTCAATGATGACCTTTCTAACGAATTTAGGGTTGACGTAAGCAATCTTTCGTTCACCACAGTACGCTTTATTAGTTATAGATGACAAAACATGCTTTGGAACCCTGGCGTACGGAGCGTGTACTAAATCTAGCCACCATCGAACACAGTCCACTAATTCTGTGTCATTTAAGTGTGAATCCAAGTTATCAAAATAAACAGAATCATTTAATCCTACCCACTTCCCTCCCGGGCTTGAGACCTAATTTAAAACAAATTTCATTAGTTATCATCACAGTATTGATCAGTGGCGCATTTAGACAGATAGTCGCTCGCTTAGGGCCCTCCATCTTTTAAGGATCTATAAATGATGAGATTGACTTATGTGCAAAAAAAAATTAATTTGTTTCTGCGCATTCGTAAAATTTTCTGAATACATATTAGGAGATTAAGGGCCCCAGCTGTGTAGAACCTGCAGAGGTGTCAATGCGCCAGTGGTATTGATAAATCTGTTAATTACTTTAACAATATTTGCTTCAAATAGCAATTGAAACAATGGTTTCAAGAGCGGTTTCCAACGTTTAAGAACTTTAGTCGGATCAGGCCACAGTTGATAAACTTCATCAGGATAATTCTTTTGATAATATTTTATCAAATGAACGTAAGCTTTAGGAAATGCCTCTATACGATAAAGAAATTTTTATCAACGATAAAATTGTTGTAATTAACCTAATTTTTCCTACCGTTTCGTAATGCTTCATTCCATTGTGCACTTTTCGATTTTTGATCCGATGATGTCCATTTCAAATTTCGTCTATTCGAATCTAAACCGAAGTAGCCATTTAAATGTACAGGCAACCCTGTCATGAATTCTTCAGCAAGTGGTAAAGGCAGAAAACAAAATGTCCGCCCTGAAACATACACAAATTAACAATTAAAGAAATTAAAGACAGTTTAATTTACATAATTCTTTTTATATTTATTGAATAGCTCAATCAAGAAATGTAATTTATTCCGTCAGATAATTATGTTTAAATTACCTTTTAGTGTACTTGTATTAGTAACTTTGGCTGCTACCGATACCCAGGGTATGCTTTTAACATCTTCATGTAATGCAAGTGTCCAACAAGTTTTTGCTGTTTTGTCATTTGGAATGTAGTGAATTACAACCCAGTTGTCACAAGTTTGGTCTTCTCCACTAGATTGCTTAATAGTAAATTTCATTATTTGTTTCACGTCATCAAATTTTGTATTTTTCTTTTTCTGATTTCTTATAAATCTAATTTCCTACAAAATATTAATTGCAAATATTACTCTTATGCTATTATCTATTATAGTAATCATATTGTAATACTTTGTGAAGAGTTTTTCTATTCTCTTTGAGAGTTTTTGTATCAGATGCAATTTTTACTTGAAACTCAGTTCTAAGATTTTGATCATTTTCCAAAATCAATACCATTAATTTCTCAATATGCGTTAAAAATAATAACACATCACCAGTTTCGTTCTTAAAACTGTCTAGCAATTCTCGAACCTAGTAAAAATTATTTTTATAAAATTATGTTGAACAGAGAAAAATTTGTTTGTGTAAATTACTTTGATGTCGGGATGTGTAGCAGCTGAAAGAACTGATTCTTCCTTTCTCAGTGGAAAACGAAATAACGTATGTTCGTAATTCCATGTTTTACAAATGTCCACATCATTAGAGTGCAATTTTTTTATTGTTTCCACGATAGGTTCAAACTGATCAGTATAAGTACTTATCACTTTTTTGTCCTCATCTACAGTTAAATTCCATGCATGACCGGATTCTAAAAATATTGTCCTCGTAGGTTCGAAAATTCCAATTCGTGTTCCACTTATCATCCAAGGTGTATCTGAGTTTAAGTTAAAAAGAAAAGAAAGAAAAAGTAGTCAAAATCTCGTCACTGGCGTTGGATACAACTAGCACCCGATATTACTCTAATCAATATGTGTACAGTAAAGTATACCTGTTAGATGATACACCGAATTAAATCCCAATCCAAATTTTCCAATTTTTTCAACATCATCTTCTTTGCATGAATCATTCAGAGCTTGTATTCCTGTAATTCATAAGGTTAAAAGTAATTTAATAATTTAATAATACAATTCTCTCTTTAAATATTTTATTAAAAAAAATGTGGACCTATCCAATCTTTTTCTTCAAATTTTGCATCATTAAAAGCACACAGTGAAGGGCCCTGGCAATTTACTAATTGTGGATGAGTAAATTTTTCTGAATCAGTTCCATAACTGTTTTTATCATAAAGTATCTGCATTGTCGTAGCCCGAGCATCTTCTGAATTTTGCAGTAATTCCTAAATTATTTATGTATTATATAAATTATATTCGAAGTGATAAATTTTAAAGGTATTTAAAATATCTTCACCTTTAAAATTTGACTTCCTTCAGGATAATCCTTCAAAACACCACGTAAATACTTTAGTAGTGTCGGGAGTTTTTGACCAAATTGATCTAAATAAAATAAAACAAATTAAAATGAAAATATCGAGTTTAACTGATTTCTTTCTTTTTTTTGGAATTTCCTTTTCCTGTCACAAAAATTGTTCTCTTAGTTACACCATTTATTAAAAAATAAAGATAACAAGTAAATATTATTAAATGACTTAAAACATTTTGAAAAATTAACTGATAAAAAGTAAACGAGGATAAAACTTCGATTAATCGATAAAGTTCAAACATGGTAAATACACAAACCGAAACTATTAAAACCGCAACATAATTTTAATTTCTCTCAGTGTCGTTTGTAACAAATAAGTTAACATCATAAATTACCTTTAGACTCTGCCATAATTAAGTACTGTCACTTGTTTTTGATTACTTTCATTCAATCTTTCTTGATTACACGTTGAGGTACGAAACTGTGGCGGTTAAGTGCAATCACTCGTTAAGAGCGGCTAACACTGCATGCCTTCAGAAAATTGCCACTAGATGACGTAGACTGATCGTCACTGGGCTTGCAATTTCGCTACAAGTAATCAATATCACAATTAACGGGAAATCCCCGAAATCGAAACATTACGCCATTGCATACTGTTTCGTAGTGACCAATAAATCAATTCCCGCGGCATGACACGAGGGTGGAGGCAAAAGTGCATATCCAATAGCCCAATCGAAGAAAAAAAATGTATTTTAATGCGATCCGAAATTACTGTACTTTTACTCGGGGTAGTTTTTTGGCTTAGTGTAATCTCATGATTAAAAAGCGTGGGGCTTTATTAGCAAGTATTGATTAAGATTAATTTTTTAATCATTAAGGGTTTGGTCACTTCCCCATAACTTATACAGAAAAAGTATACACCTTTTAAATTTCACATATAAATTGAATCAATAAGCGTAGCTATACATATTTATCTGTAAGTGATAAGTGTAAAGGCGCATGCGTAGTTTTGTGATTCTGTTACCAACCAAGACAAAAAAATTACATGAAAATATTACAATAAAGTTAAAAAATATGAAAACATTCACTGTATTTTGCGGACCACAAGATGCACTTTTTTGTGCAAGTGCAAAAATTATGTAGAAACGTGTGAATATTTTCCATATTTTTTTCATTTCTATATAAAATTCTACACAACTTTTTCCCATTAAGGCCCTAAAATTTTATTTTCTTATTTTTATTGTAAAATTTTATTAATTTTAATTAATTTTATTTTTTAAAAAATTTATCCTGTCTGGGAACCTTGTCCAGGGCCCTGTAGCTTTACCCTCTTTCTTACGACAGTCTTGCTTTACCCGTAAAATTTTAAGTTAGTAGTTATTTTACATAAAAATAAATTTAAATATTTCTCTTGATTTTAATTTAATGTTTAAATCATTCTGTGCGTGAACAAAAGTCATAATATAACCATACATTCTTTTCCTGTTAGCAATTCAAATGCAAAACGTGAAAAGAAAGCTGAATGCATATGATATTTATGAAATAGGAAGAAAGTATTTTTTACTTTTTGAAAATTTTATGTTAATATTTCATTATAATAATTTAATACGCACTGAGAGATTAGATATCTTAACAGTTTTTTTAATAATACACTGCAAATTTGTTGAAATATGTACGCGCTATCCAATGAGCAACAAAAGGACTTGCAATCTACACGCGGTACCAATCACACCAATTGGTATGACGTACCGCCAATTTAAAACTGGTATATAAATACCACCATTTTGTATTTTAGCGCAGATGTTAACACGTGTGCGCACTGTTTGTTAAATAAACGCGATTTACCAATAAAATTTTTGAAAAGTTTATTTTTAGTTTAAAAAATAAAAATTTGTAAATTTGTTAGTGAAATTTTTTGCTTTACAAAACAGACAATTTTCCAAATTAAATTTCCAGAGTATCGTTAAAGCAAACTGTAAAATGTAAAAATTAAAGAATTATTGTCAATATAAAATTTACTTCAAATATTAACAATAGCTTATTCAAAATACAAATAGTTTGCAACAAATTTTCAATTTGAACAATTATTAAATATTTATAGTGACATCTAGTAACATTCTTTTTTCAAAATTCTTCATTAAAAAATTATAATTGCTTCTAAAACAGATTATTTCTTTAATTTTAGTTTACAAAACAATTCCAAACAATTTTCAAATCTGAGGGACTAACCACAAATGACGTAATTTAACTGTAAAAGTCAAATTTTATTAATCAGACTTTTCACTTGTCTTCTTTCGTCACACATAGTAGGTGTTTCTAGACTCACGCCTATGTCCAAATTAGGATGAAACATTTAAAAAAAGGAATATAGGTCAGGTAACAGGTATACCAGCACGTTAGAATAAATTCATTTCACTTAGCACTAGTTCAGTGACCGAGTATACTTCAACCCAATTTATACAATAAATAGCAAATGAAATTGAATCGTAAAATTAGAATAGTTGAAAATTATGCAATTCAACCGCAAAGTGATGTCTTATTATCACTTTATTTTATTCTCAACTTTAAAATTTTTTCTATACAAACCCACTCAACTGTTAAGAGGAAAATAAAAATTTTAAAAATAATTAAGATGCTAAAATAATAATAATAAAACTTTTAAGGTCTGTTGCAAGTATAAGAAGATAATGAGATAAACCAATAGATTAAAATCAAGAAAAAAGTAAAAATTTTATATTTTTTAATTCCAGTCAATACATTTTTAATTAGTGATGTACAGACATGATTATTCCTATTTTTATTCATTTTTTAACTTTTTCCATTGTCACTTTACACAATTTAAATTAAATACATTTAAACAGAAATAAAATCAAATTAAGTAATATAACTAAAACTCCAATTATGGAGTTTATTTTCTGTTCTGCTGGTATCTAGATACCTGTTGAGAGGCTAAGGGGCTGACCTTGTCTACTTGCATGAGGTAGAAAGTTGCCGCAAGCGATTGGGCGTCGGAAGTTGCTAGTCCGCTTCCGCAAAAGGCTCAGTAGAGTGTTGAAACAGCGAGCTCAAAGACCTGGGTCGCAGTGTTTGATTCACTGCCTAAGTTGGAAATAAATGGATTTGTAATCGGTTTTTTCCAACCTTTGCTCCGTCATCTTCATCTGTTTCCTTAGTAACGAGTAAAGATGGAAGACGATGATTTCTTGTTTTCGCGGAGTGGAATGGTGGCCCGCTCACCTGAGGGACATGCAGCTAAAGGTATGCACATCAAAGGTGATGAAATGGCCTGGGTGGAAATACAAAACAACACGTTTAAGAATTGGGTGAACGAACAACTCCGAGTTGCCGGTGTTCATGTTAATGATTTACAAACTGATTTTGGCGATGGACTTAAACTTATTGCCCTTGTGGAGAGTTTGCAGAAGAGAAAATTGCCAAAGATTAAAAAACCTATCAACCAACATCAATTTTTGGAAAATGTTCAGACAGCACTTAATGCCATTGCAGCTGATGGTGTAAAATTAGTGAATATAGGTGAGTATTTTATGTTTATTTAAATGTTTTATAAATAAATTTGGAAGCTTCACTACTCCGTGTGCAATACAACATGGCGGGTATCCACACCCATTCCACTTGTTCCACACCTGAATAATTTTTTTTCTTTTCTTTTCTCTTCTTTTATTTTTAAAATGTATATTTTTTAAATAGTATAATTTCTACCAAAAGTTTAAATTTATAAATAAAGTTTTATTTTTTTAAACCCTAACTATACAATTAATTTGACTCAAAAACTTATATATCTTTCTAAGCAGCTATTAATAACTCCTTTTAAATATGTTAATGTTAGAAATAAGTTATTTTGAAATTTATAAATAATTTATAAGGGTGTAATTTTATTTTTAAAAAAAAATATCAACTGTGGTTTCACTTCAAGGTTAAGACGCACCTTAAACCCTTAGAAAATTATTTTTCATACTTATGACACACCCAATTGTTAGCTATATAGTAATACATTGTTTTAAAAGATATATCGTGAGATAAATAAATGCTTCTAAATTTTCACAGAAAATTAAAAAAAATCCATAAGGACATGAAAATTATGTAAGAAATTAATAATTTAAATAAAAAAATTCAATTTTAATTAAAAACTTTATTCCTCTTCGTTAAAACACTGAACACGCTTTAAGGTGACCTTTCAAAATTCCTACAAACTTCAAGGTAATGAAATGAATTAAAATTATTGACATTTATACACGATTTAAAAATTGAAATTTAAATAGATAATAGAAAAATATGAAAAGTAAAAGAAAACAATTCTTATCTAAATAATATTTCGGTTCAATCCTTCTATTCAAAAACAGATTTCAAATGAGATAAGTATGCTTCATGATGCGAAAAAAATAGTTAAAATCAACTTTACACTTCAACTTTTTTTGAAAATTTCAATTCATACTAAATAAAAACATTACAAAAAATTTAACAATTTCTTTTATCTTTTAATAAAATGAAACCAGAATAAACACTAAAATCACCTCAAGCATTAATATTAATTATTTCACGCATTAATGGAGCCGATTTAACAGAACCATTACACATCTAACAATTTTAATACTCTTTAAACATCTCTTCCTATGATAGATAGTCACATTAATTCAAAAACTTGTTACTAAACGACAACATTCTTTCAAATAAGCTGACAATGAACTCAGAGAAGGCCATTTAAGGACCTGAGGCCCACAGAAACCCTGCCCTGGCCTGCAGTCATATTAGGGTTATTGCACTTTGCTGTGTATTATAAAAATATTTATATAAACGTATCTTGATATATATCATCAATGAGTTAACAATTAATTGATAAATACAGCTTCTTGTATGCTTTGTATTATCTTAGTTAATAATTGTTTCCTTATGAATTGTTTGTAGGTTTTTAGGTAACAAAAGATAACTTTTTTAGTCTTTTTTTTCTATTAATTTATTGCTTTTGGCCATAAGTGGGTTGACCTAATACGGAGGTGTATATAGGAAGTTGCTCGAAAAGTTTATCAAGGATTTTTTTTTAGTTTAATATTTGTGTCTCATTGTTTGATATTACCTGCTGTTGAACTTTATACATTGTTTCGAGTATAAAGTTAAACAGAGCCGAATAAACACGTTAAAATTTGAATTGATTAATATTAAATAGCTTTAGGGGTATGTAGAGAGCGTGGGATATTGGTTTAAGGTCCCTTATCAAGTTTAAACCTGATGTGAGTATTGTCAATAACAGGAATTTCACCTACTTCCTGTTTGAATAAAACAGTCATTCAAATAACCCTTTCGTTCCACAAGTCACATCATTACTCACAAATGTTCCTCATTCCCTTTTTGAGAGGGCAAATGCATTCCTTAAACAGGTTTTTAAGATAACGTCATTTACTGTGTCATGTATAGTATTTTGTTATGAATATGTAACGTTTTTATTATCTTTAACAGGCAATACAGATATTGTTGAAGGAAATCTCAAGTTGATTCTGGGTTTAATATGGTCTCTCATCTTGAGATATCAAATTGGTCGAACCAAATTTCCACCAAAGAAATTGATGTTAGCATGGTTACGAGGGGTATTACCTGAATGTAAGGTATCAAATTTTACAACCGATTGGAATTCAGGAATAAATTTAAGGTAAATATTTTCAAAAATGTTAAAAATCAAAATAATGATGAAATTGATTTTCTTTGTAGTGCATTGGTGGATTATTGCCAACCAGGATTATTTTCTCACTGGAGAGAGCTTAATCCAAGAGATAGGTAATTGTATTTAAACAATAGGAATCGTGTATTTGGGTTAATCTAAACAGGTTTCTTTTTCTTTAAAAGTTTAATTTGCATGTGAATTAATTGTCAAAGCATTCTGAAGACACCATATATTCTTTTAAATTTTTTGTTTTAGAAACAGCACAAATTTGTTATGTAAACAAGACAGCCTGTTTTTTTGAACGAACAGCCTGTTTTATGAACGAACAGCCTGTTTTATGAACGAAACAACCTGTTTTATGACCAACACAGCCTGTTTTATGAATAAAACTGCCTGTTTTATGAATAAAACTGCCTGTTTTATGAATAAAACTGCCTGTTTTATGAA
>JAQFZN010001942.1:0-13245 GCA_034687075.1 Geophilus carpophagus
TAAAACTTAATAAAAGATTCGCCTTGAGATAAATTCAAAGAGTTTGGAGATTTTAAAGATGAATTAAAATTAATCAGGGAAATGAAAGTTATATTATTATTAAACATTTTTCAAACCGGAATTCTAATTTATGAAACCCACCAGCAAATCGGTAAACAAACAATCAAGAGAGAGAGAGAAAGAAAACTAAAACACAAGAGAAAATAAATAAAAAAATGGAGGAAATCTTTTTTATTTACATTCGCATTTTCTTTTCGTTTTTAAAACTAAATGCTAATTAAAAATTTGTTAACTTTGCAGTATGAAAATTGCTTTTTCATTTAATAGGCATGTAACGATAACGATAGATGTGTTGCAAACTCAGCAATATTTGCATGTTTCCTTATTAGAAAAGGTGATTGATCGATAAGAATCCAGCCAGGCGTGAGTGTTCGAATAAGTTAAGACAATTTAGAAGGGAAAAAAAAGTGGAAAACAGTCAATTTTCATCTGACAGGTTCTTGAAAGCTGAGAAAATGACAGACAAGTTACAGAATTGAAGAAATAAGGAAAGATGTAAAAAAAAAAAAAGTGAATGAAACGAGAAATTTCATCAAGTGGATCTTAACCTTGGAAAATCAGAAAAATCTCATAAGTTTTTATAACATTTTTATGAATAATTAAAAAAAAATAAAGGTTAAATGATACACTTAAATTTAATTAACTTATTTTATCTTTAAAAAAACATAAAAACACTGAATTTTTTTACATTTGATGTGAAATGAAACAACTTTTTCCTCCATTTTTGTGCCAACATAACATTTTATCAGTTGTAGCACATTTTACTGCCACTTCATCAGATTTTTATGCAAATTTCATAAATGCTACTGACATAAAAAATCAGTGTCATAAAGGGGCGAAGCATTAAAATAGATAATGAAAAAAAATTTTCAAGACACTACTTCTAACGACACGTGTTAGCAACGATTTAAATTCGCAAAAATGTTTATACTCGAAAATATGTAACGTTTACAACAAGCTACGTAACGAGCCAATTCCGATTCTTCAACTGTGCAAACTGTATAAGAGTTGGGCATTACCCATAAGCCTTTCGGGTCGGCTCGTAAATATAAAGATCTAGTCACAGGATTGAAGTCATAAAACAAGCGAGAAAACCTCAAACTAAGCATCCCTCCGAGAGATCTTGGTGACAGGCATTTAGCCCTTTAAACATTGAACCATGGGAGCAGAAATTGGATCAACCATTTTCATCATTTGCAGGTCATTGCACTCTTTTCTTTAATAATTTATTGTAAAAATGATATATTATTTAAAATTTAGACAAGAAAGGATAATAATAATAATAAAAAAAGGTGAGGTGTGAGTTTTTTTCTTAGTTTCGGGGGTTAAAATTGAAATTAATGACATGATTTGAACATCAGTCAAGCTCTAAGCTTTGAAATCAATCTGGTGCTCGGCGTGAAGCCAACATGAGGCGGGGCTTTTGTGTATAGCAGTGAAGCTCGGATCTTAGTTTTGAATAATAATAAAGACAATAGATGTTTCTTAATATTTTTTTTTTGGTTATTTGATACGGTGTTATTGATAGAAAGTTTTTGAATATTTATTTTTATTTTTTTAAATTTTTTTTTTTAAATTTTTAATATTTTTGATAAAAAAGAAATTTTGTTTGCCAATATTTCGTATAAAAGAAGAAAAAAGAAAATCGTTAAGGATGAAATGGTGTGCGCTTTCGAAAGAAAAAAGGGTGAGAGAATGGAGTTGTGGGTGGAAATTGAGTTGAGAAGAAGAAAAGCGCACTTACGACCATGGAATGAGCTGTTCTTCCAAATAAACGTCAACAGATAAAACGAGAGACGGAAAAAAGAGTTAAAAAAATACACTCAAGTCTTATGGTTGTCATAAATGCCATTTTTGTTATTATTTGCTACTTCTTTTGACTCTTGTTCCAGTTTTCATTAAAGTCAAAGCGTTTTAAAAGTCAGTCGTAAAATTCCACCTTCTTATTGTCAACGAAATAAAAAGATATCACCGGAAATGTTTAACAACATCACTCATAATCCAATAGACTTGTTAGCATTCGATCGATACATCCGGAACGTACAAATCACTATATCATTAGATTAATCCTTTACTGTCGGATCAAACTATCTCAAATTGAATTTAATTAGAAATTGCAAAATTTAATTAAAAGTTCACACATTTAATAATAACAGAAACTGAGATATTTTTTAAATTTAATTTTTAAAAAAGTTGAAAAAGTTATTTATTTATTTATTTATTTATTTAATTATTAAAATTTAATTATATTCTAATTATTTTTAAAATTAAACAATTTCTGGTTCAAGTTAAATGTTATTGTTCTCATCCTACCTGTTTTGATTGTGACGATGAGGAAGACGAGGATGCTTAAGATGAGATGCCAACGGCTGGCCATCCTGTGAATGAAAATCTCGAACGCGCGCCAGTTTGCAAGATCTCTCGCGTCTGCGCAAAGTAGTGCACTTTGAGGAATCGATAACTTGAGTTGATGCACGCACACTCGCACTGTGCTTTGATATTTTCTTATTTTTATTTCTCATATTGACAAGTTTGTTTAATTTTTTTTTAATAATAAATCGGTCGGGTTAAAATGGATTTAAACAAGTTTGCAAACTTTAGATTCACTTGTGATTCAGTGCACGTTTTAAATTCAATGTAAGAAACATGCATGTTGAGTTCGAGAAGTGATATGACGATCAAAGTGCCGACAAGTCAGATGAAATGAGAAATTGCATTATACAAATGCATGTATCTGTGATAAAAGAAAAAACACAACGAAAATTTAATTTGTGCCTCAAATAAGTATCATTCGTTCCTCGGAATAAAAGAAAATGAGTAGAACTCGAAATTATGCATCAAAACTCAAAATATCTGACATCAAAGTAGAGAATTTCGAAAATAATTTATTAAATAATTTGTAAAATGAAAGAAAATTAATAAAAATCTCAAAAACTTTCAATTTTATTACAAATAAATTTACATTCAATGGACGGATAAAAGTGTTTTAATAAAAATATTCAAAGTGCAAAATGATACTAAATAGCACTTGATTTATTTGATATTTAAACAGTTTATAAAAATATAAGATGAATAATAAAGAGATTCAAATTTGTATCAATAAAAAGTGTTAAAAATAAAAAATACTAAAAGAAACCATAATACAAATAATAGTTAATACAAAAGATCGACTAATAGCTGGTGCATTATTGCATTCGTCTTCACTACAATAACATTCTTCCCAATATACACCATTAGCGTGATGTCCCCAGTTGCAGTAACCAGTAACACCTGTTTCTGAAACTGACGCACAACGGCGAATTACGTTGCGCCATCTACCGTCCCCTAGAAAAAATAGAAAATAGAATTTATTATAAAATTTAAGTTATGTTGATAAAAATAAATAATAATAATAATAATAATCATAAAAATAAATGTAAATAATTACAAATAAATCCTCTGGGTCCTTGTTCAACGATTTTCACACAAAATATACCCGGAGTGACTGCTTCATCACTTTGGCAATCAACTGAAACGTGTCTCGTCTTATTAAATGCCTTATATGCTCCACATAAGTCGTTTTTCTTGTCCTGATCTGAACTGCATTGGTAACAGCGAATAGATTCGACTGAAATGAAATAAAGATAAGTTTTAAGTCTTGTTCGAGATTCGTTGTGGTGAAATCATGGGCGGGACGTTTTGTCCGCCATTGTTTTTATGGTATTTTATGGAATTTGAACAGTTCTTACCTGAATGTGATGTAATTAAAATTATTAAAAGAGTTAAAACTAATGTGTGAGGTGTGGTACACATGATTTTTGAACTAGTTTTCATCGATTAACCATTGACCTCATGTGGAAACCAGTTGGAGTGCCCTTCCTATTGTTGTTTAGCGGCTATTTGTGTCTGGTAATGACCGTTGGTTATTCAATTAACTGCCACCAGATAGCAGTTTTAGAAATTCAAAAATATGATTATATGTAGAAAATAAAAATTCGAAATATTTCCAATAAAAAGCTTCTACATAGATAGATAAATAAAAATAAATTACAGTAGAAAATTTCTCTTTATTTAAGTTTAGAAAAATATAATATTTACATAAATTGTTTATTTCAGAAAAAGTCTTTGATCAATTTCTTTACATTATAAAAAAGTACGTTAATCTTCAGTAAAAAATTGAGATTCAGATAAAATTCACGATTAAAGTGTAAAATGGACGAATGAATTTCGTATTAATACAAATAAACAATTATAACAAATAATTCAAAAATAAATTTCAAAAAATAAACTTCAATAAAATAAACGTTAAAAACATTAAGCCGAAATTAAGTTGATGTTTTCTAGAATTATTGCAGCCATCTTTCTGATTACAAGTGCAATATTCAATATGAATATCCCATGTTCCAGTGCGAAGAAGACAATAACGTTCATCGCCAGCAATACCTGGTTCTCCTAACCAAGCACAACCTCGAATAAATCGCCAATGTCCATCAACTATAAAAAAATAAAAATATTTATTAAAAATTGGTTTAAAATTAATTATTAATTCAAAATTAATCACAAAAATTACAAATTTCTTTTTATTATTTCACTGTTACCTTTTTGTTTAATTTTTCTACACATTGTTGACTTTATAGGTAAATGAGCGAGTGTTTGTTGATCACAATCAGTGATTGGGTAACTGGAATTATCAAACGGATCAGCACATCGTGGGTCATAACGTGAATTACATGTCCAACATAGAATTGATGTACCTTAAACAAGCAAAAAGAGTTAATTTTACATTAAACCAACACACAAAAATATTAAAATAACTGTTTAAAATTTCTTTAAAACTCCTACCTTGTTGTATATTAATAAAAAATATAAAAATCACGCTTAAAATATAAAACGCTTCGTTTTTCATTTCGTCAACGCCCAAACCACCTTGTAAAAATTCTCTCTTTAACTTCCATTAAACTCTCGTCACCAAGCTAAGCCATGATTGGTTGCTTGCTTAACAACATTTCTATTCCTACTTTTCATTGGCTCTGCATTAAACAGTTTCTGCTTCAGCAAGACCAATACCGCCATCTATTAATAAATTCAAACACAACTTAATTCAATTTATTAAACCAATTTAACCTTTAATACTAAAAAATAACAATTCATTAAATAAAATATTACATAATAATAATACATAATACATTACAAAATAAATTTAGTCAATAAACCAATAAATAAAGATGACGTTAAATAAAAAAATAGATTAGTCGATTCTTTGTGTATCCCATTACACAACTCGTCTCTGCACTCACATACACTTAAAGTATGTCCAGCAGATTCAATTTCGTAGCAATGTCGTTTAAACGGCGAATGTCCAGCACATGCTCGCTGAACTATAACATGACGATGGTCTGGAGTTTCAGCATTACCGTCTAGAATAAAAAATAAAAAATAAACAACAAAAATAATAAAAATAACAAAAATAAATACTGGGTATATGCATTTCCTTTCGACAAACTGGTTCGTGAATATTCGTACTACACTCTTGAATGTACTGCTGACTTTTTTTGCTATCAAACGCCATAGCACATGATGGTTGTGTTGAGTTACAAATGTAACACCTTAAAGCTACACCTAAATAAATAGAATATTTGTCAGGAAATGTAAACGAATAGAATTTTTTGTATTCTTTACCGTGTTCGAGGAAATAGATGAAAATTAATATCCAGATGAGCATCATTCTGTTATGATACGACTCCATTTTTGTATTTGGTCTGTTCCATTTGCATCAACGACACTTAATACCAATTGAAATCAATTCGTTCTGCTTTTTTTTGTCCTTCACACCATCCAGGCCAAGTTTTATCAAGCTCAATTGGAGAGGATAATAAAAATTCATGCCAGTTATGCGTTACTTAATTATAGTGTATAATCGACCTTTGTCACAAAAATTCGAGTTTATTTCCACTCAACGAGCATCAAAAGTGGAATTTAAACTAAAATAACGTTACAACAGCCAAAATACGTTACTTAATTAAAGAGATTAAATGAATTAACAAAAAAATTACACTTGCAAATGCATGACCTTGTTTTTTATTTACATCTTTTGTTTCTACATTTTAATTTTAATTTAAATATAATAAATTACATCAAAATTGTAATGAAATAAAATAATTGACTTCTATTCGTAATTATATTACATAAATCTTCATTAATTTTATTATAATAACACAATAAAGAATAGAGACTTAAAGAGAATATAAAATGTTTTCCTTGAGTACGCATTGAGGTTTAACTGTAAAATTAAATATTAATACTAAAAAGTAAATCATTTTTAAAGTTTTGTTGATAGGGTTAACGCCATTATTCAGTCTAACGATAAAATTAGAAAGCTAAACATGGAGATGATGTCATCAAGATCCTCTTCTGCATCTTCCAACATCAAAGGTTAAAAATATTAAGCCATCAAGTGTTACAGCATCCAATTAAATGAAGTAAACAAATTATTAAAGAATTTTACCAAGATTTTATTTAATATTTACATTTTTATAAATTTTAATTACATTTTTTTATTCAATAAAATAAATAATGCCAAATTAATACCGAAAAATGAACCAAAATAAGTCGTTTGAATTACACTTGTCGATCCATTACATAAATCTTCTGCACATTTATAAATCGAACGACTAACGGTTACATCATCAAAAGACGTTGTCTCACTTTTTGTCTCAGCTTGAAATGTTTTGCCTGTGAAGTTTCCTTGCATTTTCCTACAACCTCGGTAATGACTTTCACCTGTAAAATACTCCAATTTTACTAAGAATAACGTACTTATATAATTTTTTTCAATTTATTTACTCCGACCGCCAACGGATTCTTTAACTAAGTAACAGTAAAAATCATCTGCACATCTTCGTACTTGTTTACGTTTAGTATCCTCGAATGTTGTAGTATTACATCCAGAAGTTCGGCAAGTATAACATCTTACAGCGTTAACTTAAAAAAAAAATCCAGTAATGATTAAAAATTAAAAATGATGTCAAAAAATAGTAAAATAATGTTTTACCTTGAGTTAAATAATGAGTAATTATTATAATGAAGATGCAAATCAACCGAGAGTAAATCATTAATTAAACTTTATGTCAAATTTACTTGTGTAAAACAAATCTGACATTTTAAACGGTTTGTTGTTGTTGTTGATTCACGTGATGTTTGAATAATGCATCAGCGCCATTATTCAGACTAGCGACAAAATCAAGATGCGATTCATGTGTGAAAATGAGTTGATTATTATTTCCAATCTTTTTTATTGTATCAAATCAACATTTTAGTGTTTAAAAATATAATTATAATCGAAAATAGACTATACAAACTTTGAATTACAACTGTAGATGTGTTACATAGGAAATCGGCACACTCACAAACTCCCATCGTAAAATGTTGAAGCGATGCATCAACAGCAATTTTATAGCATGCTCGTGCACTGTTCTCGTTGCATTGACGAGTAGAAGCTGAAGACCAACCACATCCACGTACAATGTGCTCGTTTCCATTTTCTATTACAATTTGAATCGAAAGAAAAATTAAATAAAATTCGAAATAAATTTTTTTCTCATAAACTTACCCAAATAATGCACAGTTTTTGAACACACCGGTTTATCGTGTACCAAATGTTTACATTCCATTATAAATCTATCACTTTGATCAGCATCAAATGGATCAGAACATGAAGGATAAGTTGAATTACATTCGTAACACAACAACGCTCCAACACCTGAAATATAAATTTTAAAAAATAATTAATTAATTTAAAATAATAATTAAATTAATAATACTTACATTGATTTGTAACGCAAGCATAAAATCCTAGAAACAAAATAACCGAATTTCTACACAAATTCATTCTCCCAGGGCTCTTTGTGTAGTTCAGTAACGAAAATTAAACCAGTTTCTTACCCATATCAGACAGGAATTTATGCTTAACTTAAGTTATCAATATTAAATCCTTCTTTCATCAAGGTCAATCATAATTCCGACATCTAATAAAAACCGAATCATTTGATTAATTAAACCAAAAGAACCAGTATGACCATCTTTCGTGACGAAAATGTACTAAATTCAACACATTATTTTTATTGCGTAATATTAAATATTTATTCATAAGAAAATGACATCATTTTCCATTACATAATGTAACAACAATAATTCTCTTGACTGAAAGAACTATGCTTGATATGAATATCAACCCAATTTTGAACGAGACTCGCTGACAATTTAAAATAATTTGTTGCTTACGGAGTTGTGACGTAACAAACACACATTTAACAAGTTGTATTTGACTATAAAGCGTGATTTTATTACGTCACAAACTCCTCTAGTGCCTGAATTATAACTAATTTTCCGCCTAAGTCTCGTTTAACATTTATACAAATAAAATTTAACAAGCAGTATGAAAATTTACATAAAAATACAACACAATTAAAAAAGATAACAACGACCACTTTGAGCCTATTGTAAAACCACTATTACACTCATCTTCGCGACAAGCACAAACATAGGTTCTGTATTTCTCCGATCCTGTGATATAACAGTCTCTTTTATACGGAATCCAACCACAAGCTCGAATAATTCGATGATGATCATTCCCTTTATCATCCTTAACTAAGAAATTAATAATAATAAGATGAAATAAATATTTCTAAACAATATACACTTACTGTGGTGATCGATTTTCCTGCATAAAGGCACAGATCCGTTGGTTTTAGGTGTGTTGCATTGTTTGAGAAATTTTTCATTCTTGTTGGGGTCAAAGGGGTCAGCACAACTAGGATGTGAATCCGAATTGCAGTCGTAACATTTGATGGATTTTGGATTTGCAGCCATTGCTACGTTTATGGTTTATTAGATGATTTGAGAAGAAAATTAAGAAAATTTGAATTTGTACTTACGATATTGAATATAGAGTAATATAAGAGCAGAAATATGAAGTAAATGCATGTTTGGTGGTTGGAAAATGACTGGAAGCTTGTAATCTATTAAATGACTTCCCGTTTAATGTAACAAGATAGAAATTTATTCGGCCTAGGCTTGTCAAGATGTTTATTAATAAGAACAAAGTAAAGATTTATTTACCTCAGAAAATCGTCGAAGAAAATTGTTGAACAAAATTGAAAATTGAAAATTGAAAATGTCATTTAAAGCAAATATTGAATTTTTTATTAATATATATAATTATAATCAAATATTTTTTCAAAATACAAAAAAAAATCATTATTTTTGGTCTATAGGAAAATCCATAATAAACATAAATAATAAATAAAAGAAATAAAAACAACACTAAAATCATTAAAAAAAAATATTTATTTCCATTTTTTTACATTTTGTTATGTCCCCTTAATATTTATTTCCATTTTATAAATAGTAAATAACATTACCCGGACAGATTACATAATAAAAAGGGTTTAACAGCAGCTTTTAATCGACTATTTTTTTCTGCGACTTGATCTAAATTCGAAAAATCATTAGTATTTTTTAAAAAATTATTTCCATTTATTTAACCAAAAAATCCATTAAACTCCTTCCCAAAACTCATAAAACATCCCTTAAACCCAACTTCCTCCTCAACCTCTTCCAAATACTTGACGAATACATCAAACTATTCCCAAACCCGAAAATAAATCCTCTCATCGACTACATTTTCCATCAACAGCTGCATCACGATCGGGTAGTTGAGTCAGGCAGTGACATCACTTGACGTCAAGCACAAGCACGGAAAGCGTGTCCTTCGTGTGAAAGAAGAGAAAAGAAGAGTCGCTTCTACCTCACGGGTTTTTCTTACATCTACAACCCAGCATGAAGTGGTTGTTCATTTCTCTCGTGGCCATAGTTACTCTCTCCTTGGTTTTTACATCAGGTAAGAAACATTACACCTGCACATAAATACCCTTTTCTCTCCCCGCTCGGTGCTGTGCAGTGGAAAGTTCCTATTGGCTGCAGCAGCACAGCCCCAAATACTGCAACTGCATGCAGCAAAGCGGCCATTCCTTACTTATTCGCTCAGGTTTCGTCATTCCCGATTTATTTTTACCCATCAACTCGATTCCTAAATACCATTCTGAAACCTGTACGAAAATAAGTACTCAACTTTAGGTTGAAATAGAAAAAAAAAGAAAAAAACCGTTAACTGAATTTTTAAATTTTTTTTTTAAATTAGATAATGTAAACCTACGTTTAAGCCATTTTTAATGCCCCCTAGTGTATGAATTAAATATGTAGGAAAATTAGGAGATAAAAAAATATCATTTAATTATATTTCTAAAATGTGTTTAAAGATATCCGATCTAAACCGAATTTTGCAAGGATATTTCAGCTTCAAATTAGGCCTAGCTATTGATCTGCTAGGCACTGCATCCCACTTATTCCCTTCCCTACGGAGCGGAGTGCAAGTACAATTTTCCACTTTTACTTTGTATTTATAGCTTTGTGCATTATTTATATATCATTAGATCATTAACAACATGCAACAATGCGCTTTTGAATGCAATTAAATCAATTGTTTCAAATGATTTTTGACGAATTAAGAGTGATTAAACGGGTTTTATCACTTGTTTTTTGCTTCATTTCACCTCTGGATTCAGCCATGTTTGAACTAATCTAGCATTATTCCCAGAAGTACTTGCAATAATGAATAAGGGCGAGTCCAATGAGCTATATATTTCAACATGTCCGCTTGTACTTGGTTGAAAAGAGTGAAAAAAATGCTCTCTTCCTGTTGGAATATTTAATTTAAATGGAAATTTTGTGACTAAGTTTTATTAACTAACATCCTTAGTTATGAAATTATCAATAATTTATATGAAATATACGAAAGAGGAAATTATGGGAAATAATTGAGCCCATTTTTGAATTTTTAAATGTCGTTTAAAAAGAAATGAAGGAAATTTTTTTTTCGCAATTCAATTTTCAAGAAAAGCAAATTCATTCCATTAGGAAAAGAGATGTGAACTGTGGCATTTGTTGGTGATCAATAAAACAGGATTTTTACTGTTTTTTTTTCCCCGTCATTTCTCACTGTAATAAAAGTTAAACTTTTAAGATTCTTATCTAATTATTTGACCCTAAAACAGCCATTTTCTTTGTTGAGTTGTATTGCCAAATAATAAAAATTAAAAAAATTGCACAACTCACACTTGGTTCAAGTGGTTGATAAATGAAATTGATATCTGGTAAAGGTATATACCATTAAAGAAATACACTTATTTATTTTTATTTTATCAATTTTTTTAAAAATGATAAAATAATTTTTCTTTTTAAAAAAAATTAAAAAAATAAAACCTTTATTCCTGGTTTGGTTCCAACTGGATTGTGTTCTGTTGACACGAAAAATTGACTTAAGCTAGAAGAAAATAAAAAAAAATAAGGTTCCAGTCATAAAATAATTCGTAAGATAAGCTATACCACAAAGATAAATAGATTGGATGTTGACACAGGTTTCATAAACATGTGGCGGACAATAAAAATGTATTCAAAGCATGTTTCATTCGTTTGTAACGCAACGTGTCTTCCTAATTCTTTTGTTCTAGTATTAAATTTACTTCGTTTATAGTTCATTTCATTTGCAGCCAATCGTTACGAATTGTGATTAAGGTGCAGAACGATTTTTAATAAGCGACGAAATTTTACGAGTAAAATGGCGTCGTAAATTTCAAAACTACAAGTAGCAGTTTATCTTTTTCCAGTTTACTTGTGCATGCGCGCATAGGTGCGTATGTAACTTAGCACAAGTGAACTGGAAAATGTTTTGTTTTCAAAAATCGCTGATTTCTGTTTGAGTTTGGTGAATAAATTTACACTTGATTTAATTATTAATATTTTTTTTTTCTCTTCTAGTTTTTGGATTTAACTGCTATGTGTGCGATACTTACAAAGATCCCATTGGATGCGGCAGTGAATCATTAAACAAGACTTACCTGAAAAGTTGTGAGGATTTACACGGAGTTAGAAAAGAAGCATATTTTTGTCGCAAGATAAATCAATATGTGGAGAGATTGATGGGTGGTAAGGAACTTATAGTGTTATAAATGAATTTCACTGCAAACAGCTTCTAAATAGTTTTCTTTAACATGAAAAAGGTGAAAGGAAAATTTAAAAATTTTAATTTTTTTCATTACACAAATTTGAAAGAGAAAATAAATTTAAAAGCTGCTTCAGTTCAACTAAATGCACAATATTTTTCAAGCTGCTGGCTTAAATAAATAAAAGAATGAGGATATTCAGAAATAAATTCTAACATAGGATTTTTGTATTTTCTATTTTCAATGCAGATAATTTAATTTGTATGTTTCAGACAGCCATTTTGGATAGTTCAATACACCTCGCATTTCATTTTGCTGTTTTTAAAACTGACAACTGACAACTGGAAATGGAATTTCCTATTTTATTTAGAGCGTTTTTTTATCTTGCTTATATCCCATAGGATTGTGTTGCAGGGTCCAAGGCTACACACATTGATCTATATTGATTAACCAATCAAATGCTACGTTTCTGTAAAAGAGAAACTGTAAGCTATTGATTATGATATTGTCATTTTTAACTGGTTTACAAGGCTTTTACTGGAGAAACATTACGATAAGCGTTGAACTTCTGAGAAGTATATTTACATGACAAAGGAAGTTTTGCATAATGTCATTAAATTGTTCTTTTATGTTGTATAACTGAAGTTTGGTTACTGAACAAACATAGGTGCATTTAATGTCAGATTATTTTATGATTTTCAACGGATTTTTTTGCAAAAAAATGTTGAAACCGAAAGGCCATTGGCCTGTTCACTCCTGTGATCAAATGATCAAGGACTGTAGAAATGTTAGAGAACTTTTAAAAGATAAAAAATAATTTAAAATAAATAATAAAAATAATAATTTTATTATTTTTATTTTTTATACTTCTGAACATGATTATGAAATTAATACAGTTTATTTTCGTCTCACTTAGTTATTCTGAGTATTAAATAAAAAAATTAAATAAATATTTTTGAATTAATTACAAAAATGAACAAATATTTCTGAATTAATTACAAAAATGAACAAATATTTCTGAATTAATTACAAAAATTAAATAAATATTTCTGAATTAATTCTTTAAATTCTATTATTTAAGACGCAATTGATTGACGTGTATTAAAAAAAATTTAAAACAATAAAATACATAAATAATTTATTTATT
>JAQFZN010001943.1:0-13242 GCA_034687075.1 Geophilus carpophagus
AATTATTTAAAGAAAAAAAAATCTCCACTTAAAAAACAAAGGAAATTAGTGTCAGAAATTCGAAAAATGCAGCCCCCTGAGCTTCTCTACTTAACACTCATCATAGAAAAATAATGAGGCAATGAGTTTGCTTCCTTAATAATTAACCCTAATTTTATTTTAGTTTATTTTTGTCTTCGATTTTTATTTAATTTTTATAAGTTTGTAACAAAACTTGTTTGTGATGTTTATTTCAGGGTTATCTTCTTTTTTTGAATCTATTTTTGTTTAAATTCAAATTTATTCTAGGGATTTAAAACTTAAAAGAAGTTAAATCGATTGTAAATCAACAAACTTAATTTTTTGAGACTGCAGCTGAAATGTTTAAGTTTATTTTTTAATGAGCAAAAGTTGAAATCGAATTTCCGAATAAGTGGATTTTTGCAAGTTGAAAAACAACTCACGCTGAGTACAAGTGGTTTGATAGTTTTTAAACGTAGGGGTTTAATTGTATGAGTAGCATTAGTATAAATAAAGGAAATAAATATTTATAAGGTGCAAATCCATTTGCAGATTACAACTACAGCTTTTGAAAAATTTTATTTGATGTTTTTTAGAAATTTAAACTGCAATATTAGTCGATTTATGCAAATAAAAATTAAAGTAGATGAAAAGTTTGTGTTTGAAATATGGTCTATTGATGTCTGTATAATCGCACGTTATTTACATATCTTAAATGATTAAAAGAAGGATTATTGTTATTGAAATAAAGTAATAAAATTAAGTTTACATTTTACTAATTGAAAATATAAGTAAATATGTAAAGAATTTTTTAATGTTAAATTGTAAAAATTTAATTCCGAGTTTATGCTTTTATCCAAAACGTTACATTTTTTAATGTTTTATAAGAGAAAAGAAAAATAAATAAAAGTAGAGAAACGAAAAAAAATAGTGTTTACGTTAAATGAGACATAAGAGTAAAGGAATATAAAATGCAAAGAAGTGAAAAATTGGTGAAGGTTATTCCGTTTGTTTTGTTCTTTTAAAACCATAAAAGAGGAAGAAGAAAAAAATTTAGTGTAATGCAGCGAAGCGTTGGCGGAGTTTTTGAGAATTTCTGGAATTTTAAGGTGTGTCGATTTCTAAAAGAATTTAAAGTAATTTTAACTCGTAAAGAGATATCTTTTTTTTATTTTTTTTTTAATTTTTTTAATTTTTTTCTTATGCCATCTCTTTATTTTTTAATTAAAAATTTTGTTTTATTGTTTGACTGTCGTAATATAATTCAAAATGGAAGTGAAAATTTAATTACGATTTTAAACAGCTGGATATTCAATTGAGTTTGAGATTAATTTGCCCCTTTTCTCTGACTTATTAATTCAAGTAATTGGAATAAATTTCATTTGTTATGTACTGGGAAAATGAGAATTAATTTTTTTTATATTTATTGAATTTATTAGTAAAAGAAAAAAATTAAATTAAAAGTAACTGATCCGATTTAAAGGTTTTATCTGCAAATCTTTAGAATGTTCGCTTGTTTATTTATTTATTCCTATTTCTTTCGACATATCAGTTGGACTCTTACTGCTTGCATGTGGGTTCTTAAGCTTTTTATTCTGCTCATTTCTAGTCTGTACTTACACTTTCTTTTTCATTCCAAAGGGACCATAAAAGGGAAAGAGTTTCCGACAAAATGGTCTCTTTAAAGAAATAGAATGCATAGACAAAAATGAATTAGAAAACATACTTATTTGTAAGGAGTACCAAGTAGAATTTTAGTACTTTTGGGATTAAAAAATATGAAGTTTTGTAATTTTAAAAAATGTTTTTTATTTATTTTTTTTTAATTTATTTTTTTTATTTATATTTAATACTGGAAAGAATTTAAATAAAAATGAGAATTTTGTTAATAGTTTAAAAATTGAAGTAAAATTGCATCAGGATAAAGTTACCTGATGCAAGATAAGTTATAATTATTTGTGAAAATTTTTTGAATTTAATTTTTTATTTTTTGAATTATTTACTACAAAAGTTTTTAAAATTTGAAATTGTACACATATGTAAGGAGTACCACGCACAATTTTAAAACATTTATGATTTACATGTAAAAAGCTTTGCGTCATTTAAATAAACACACTTTATTTTAAAATTAAAAAATAAGTTAATTTCTTTAAAAATTATAATTAAATTGTATGAAAATAAAGTTATTTAAAGCAAATATGAATTATTTACTTTTTACAAAAATAATACATAAACAATTCAGATAATCAATTTTTTAAATTTAATTTCCATTTCCTTTTTCTTTACCTTATGACAAATTATTCGACATAAATCAACTTAAGAAAAAAGAAAAAAACATGATTAATAACTTTTTTGTAATTTTTTAAAAATTTATTATATTTTTATTTTTTACTTTTCATTTAACCAAAAAAGAAAAAATCAAATCAAATCTCGTGAACAATTTTGATTTTTTTTCTTTTCTTTTTCTTTTTTCTTATTCAACTGAAAAGAATTTGCTGAATTGATTGAAGTGTATCATCAGGTGAATTGTGATGTTTTTCTAACGTGTCGCCTGTCGTCATAAGGGCGTGGCACTGCAGTGCAGTTTTGCTCTTTGGCAGCCCCTTATTGATCCCAAGATGGAAGCAAAAGGGATTCACTTGAACTAGCTTTCATTTTCTTACCCCCAATAACCAATTAAGAACCATAATACTCTCCCTACTCTCTCTCCCTCTCAACTTCTTTCCGATGCTTTAAACCAAAATGGCGTTTCATTTCCCGTTTTTCAACTAGATTACAAGCTTAAAGACTTGTAACCGATCCTTAAAATTCATTGGCACCATTTTTGCTGACATAGTCAATTACAAAAGGAATTCTTGGGGTTTTTGCTGGACTTTTGCGGCTGATTTCTTTAAACATTTTATTTTCGTGGTTTCTTATTACCAACAATTTTAGAAATTAAAATAAATTATATTAAGAAAAAAGCTTTGGGGTAATTAAAAATAAAAATTTTAATTATTATTAATTTGATGTCTTTATAAATTTAAAGAGGTATGTACATCTTGTTTTATTTTTATGTTATTTTATTTAATTATTGCTCGAGTTATGTAACATTATAAAAGGTTTAAGCAGGTTACGAAATTTATTGGTTATAATAAATTTTCTACACTGAATATCATGTTCTTGAACGTCTTAATATGAATTTTATGGGATGAAATTATACTGATGGTATTAAAGCTGTTTTTTAAATATTGAAAAGTTAAGATTTTTATTATTAAACTGGTTTACTGCTCACAAAAATGAATTTGATACTGAAATTTGTAGATTTAGAAAATTTTTCAATGTAATTTTAAAATTTTTAGAATTTTTTCTTAATTTTTACTAAATTTAAGAGAAATTTTTACAATTCTTGAAAAATAAAATTTACTATTAAAATCTGGAAATTGTATTTAAATCTTTAATTTAAATCAATTAAGTATGATAATTTAAACTTTTAATCTCACAACCAAATTGTAGTTTAACTTTAATTTTTAAATTATCAAAAAAATTGTTCTTAAAGCGCTTTTGCCCACGAGCAAAATAATAAGAATAATAGAAAAGGAAAAAAGAATTTATTTTCTTTCTAATCTTTCAAGTTTATATGACTTTGAATTTGTATATAAACAGTGTGAATCTTTGTTTTGTAACATGACCCAAAGGAAATCTTTGTTGTTTCATGTCATCAACGACTTAACTAAGTGATGTAAAAAGAATCTTGCATTTAGCAACAAAGTTAAACTTTCGCACAAAACCAACAAACTACCCTGTCGTCAACTATAGCAATTGGTATTTTGTGAATGTTCATTTATTTACTTTGGCAACAATTTTCGTGTCTGTCTACACCCATACTTTACAGCCAACTTGTCATCCATCACCACACGATGATGAGTTCAAGTACCTGTCAGTCATTTACAGACTACTTTTAAAATGGTTCCTTTAAAAACCATTAAACGACATCAACCTAAATTATTTTTTTTTCTCTTTTTTCCTGATCTTTTGCCAACTCGATTCACTCTTGCTTTTTTTATTTACAAAATCTCATAATTTATGTAAGATACATAGAAGAAAACACTATTATTATCATTTCACTCGCGCTTTATACAACATTTAACAATAATTTAATTACTAAATAAAATTCAAAAAAAAAATATATTGTAATTCTTTTTATTTCGCTAACTGTTTTTACAAAGAGATTCTCGAAGGGTTAAGAGACAAGTTGCTGACGTCAAACGGAATGAGGAAGGGGGATCCGTGAAGATGTTACTAAAAATAGAAGCCAAGGATAGAACTCATTGAGGCAGATGATAGTGCAGAAATCATTGGTCGATGTTACTTTAATTTATTAAACCACATTTTGGTAGAATTTTATAAATTTTATGATATAAATTTGATGCGTGTTGTACGCATTACTTGTTTCTGTGTACAAAAATTGCATGTGTTGATGCGTGCAAAGAAAAAAACAAGAAGACATAAACACAGAATAACGTGTATGTAATTTAGTTTTTAATACTTGATAACGTCTAATAAAGTAGTCAACTTGTTAAAATATGATTATCTGTTGGGTAAGAGGTACCATTATAGCATAATATATATTACTGAAGGTATCGTTTGGGTTTATCAACTCAGTCATGATGTGTTTTTATTAGTCACATGCTGATGTTTCGATCGGGGTTTATATACGTCATGGTTACCATAGTGATAAACATTCTTGCAGTGTATGTCCCTGGGAATTGCAAGTGACAATATGGCTGCCACCCATTTTTTGGGCTATCAATTGTGTTAAGGTTGAAGGAATTTTTAAGATGATAATTGAGTATTTTAGATTTTTTTTTGGATATTTTTCCATTTTTCGTCTAAGGGTTTAATTTAGATAGAAGTTTGATGCGGGGAAATTTAATGCAGTGCAATTTATTCTTCGTGTGCATTACCCTAATATGCAGGAAAGAAGTTGATCATGTTAGAATCGTCGAGAAATGCTCAAAGTTAAAGGAAAGAATTATGGGAGACACGTATGAAGTGGCGAGAGAACAAGTTATATCCTGTGATGAATAATTTGATGAAATTATAGTGAGGTAGTTTAATAAATGTGGAATTTTCAACTTAAGAACTATGTGTATACGTTGTGAGCGTAATTTTTATGCGGTATTTTCTTTTTGATATTTATTTTTTTCTTTTATTGAAAAGTTGAAAGTAAAATTGTACAAAATTGATGTTTTTTTAAATTTTTCTTTAAGGTTTAAGAATATTATCATTTATGATTGGAATTGATTCTTGGAATAAAATTGTTTATTTGATTTGTATGTGAAATTACTTCTAAAAGATGAGTTTATTTTTAGGGAGAGAATATTGTAAACAGAAGAATTTTATTTTCTATATTTGAAAAATAAACTTTATAGGTTTTAATTTAGATGATGAAAAGAAAAGTATTTAATTTATTTTTTATTTTTTTAAATTCGAGGACTGGATAAAAGTAAATTAATAAAAAATTTAAATTAAGCCAGCACATTGTATATGTAATATACTGTTAATTAAAATGTCAGATAAATGTTATTAATCTACAAATCGTTTATTGAATTATAAATTTGTCACAAATTTGCATGTCGCATTGTACATTATCTATGTATCTTAGTTTAAAGCTAAACTTTGCATACATAAAACTACATTTATTGTATACATTCATGTACAATTTATACAATCAAACTGAGAAATAAGGATAAAATAAACTATTAAAATTACGACCGACATGTTTATATTTTCTTTGTATTTCTCAATTTCAACACATTTAGTTGAAATTTGAGATTTTGTTTTACAAGAGAACTTTTATGGGTTTATTTTATAGCTAGGTAAGTAAAATAAATTTAAAATGCAAAATGGTTTCTATGTTTCAAAGTTACAATTATTTTTTAAACATTAACATAAGTCTATGAGTTCTGATGATAGTGCAAATGAGCTGACAATACATAGGTAACGCAAAAAATAGTTACTTTTTCTTAGTTGAAACTATACGGTAACCAACATTTAAATAAAATTTGTTTAACGTCTTATGGATATTATTCGAAAGTTTAGTGGACATTTTTTTTTAACTATTCAAATATGGTATAACGCATATATACATATTAAGCAGATTTGTTCGCTTTTTGAATATTTTGATGTCCTAAGGATATGTAGGAAATTTTTGAGCTGCGAGTAACCTTTTATTGGTCATGGATGATATTGAGCGAGTACAATTTGGTTAATATATATTCTTTAGAAAGTCGATTTGCTACAGTTTTAACCTGAATTCAAGATGTTGCTTATAAATGGAAAGATAAGACTAGGTCAACTAATATCTACTAATATCTTATTTTATTAGCTCTAATATCTAATTAAAAAGTAATAAGTATTTCTTCTTGCAATTTTCATTAAAAGATAATATAATAAAAAGACACAATTATATGAAAATTTAATTATTTATTTGTTTTTGATTTATTTTATACTCTTTGTAATGTTTTGGTAATTGCTAAAAGTTTAATTATTTAATAAATTAACTTAATTCGTCGTAATAAATGACGATGTCAATTTTTTTGCAATTTATGTTCCGATAGTAGTAAATCATAAATCAATAAATT
Source organism: Geophilus carpophagus (assembly GCA_034687075.1). Lineage (NCBI taxonomy): Eukaryota > Metazoa > Arthropoda > Chilopoda > Geophilomorpha > Geophilidae > Geophilus > Geophilus carpophagus. The sequence goes on from JAQFZN010001943.1 coordinate 6,627, forward strand.
ATTAATGACTGTTTAACACGTTTTGATTGGTTGATTCATTCGTATTAATTATTCATCAACAAATTTAATAACGATTTTTTTTTCTAATTTTTAAATTAGACGTTAATTAGCAGCTAAATTTACTTGACAAAAATTAGACAGATAATTTTTAAGTAATTACAAAATGTCACATTTTAAATTAAAATATTGAAGAATGTGAGTGATCTATCAGTCAAATCAATTTTATTTCAAATGTCAATCTACGAAGAAAACTCGTATCGATATTTATTATTTCATAATAACAAAGATGAAAATGAATTGTGCATATAAAAAGTGGCAATCAACTGTAAATAAAAAATCTTTGCTGGCTTAGAACTTTTCAACTCAGAAAAATTTAATTGAAAATGAAAAAGGTAAGAGAAAAATAAGAAGAGCAGATTCAAATATGATAGCGTTTAAAGAGAATTGAAAATTTGTATATTATTCTTGAGATTTATTAAATTTTTTTTATTTTAAATTGAAGATTTGAATTTTGCTATTGCGCATTTTGTAAAAATATCCAGGCTAATGTAAACAAGCATCAATCCAATTAGTGGATTGAATTGAATACACTTCTAAGTCTGCTGTTAAAAACATAAACACTCTTATAAAGTAAATGAAAATCATTAAGCAAATGTAAAAATATCAAATTGGCCAGGCTGCATTAAGTTAAATGGAATGAGACCGGATGTATCTTGTAATCATGTGTTTTTCAAAAATGCAACTTAGTTCTTTTTTCTTTTATTTATACTCTGTTTATACGTTTCTCTAAAGAGTTGACAAAATTTGAAAAAATGTTTTGACATAGTTTTGTTGGATTATTTTTTCTCAGGAAGTTTAATTTTTATAAACTGATGCATTTTAATTTGTAATCTCAGTTGTATTCAGACATTTTAGCATAGGAAATGTGAAAGGAAATTATACAGGAACTTAAACATGACATTAAATAAGAAATTGGAATTTCCTTTAAGATAAAGAAAGACAAATATGACCGATTATATTTGTTTGAGTTGATGTTTCTGAACGTGTAGAAATTGTGCAGTGATAGAAAAATGCATACATTTACATTGATTTGTGTATTTGTATGGTTTATCGTGAAAATAGAATTTTCTGTGTAACATTAGCAAAAAAAAAATCTTAATGAATATTTTTGTTTATTGTTTCTTCTGTAGCTTTACAAACAGATATAATCTATTGAAACAAAAACATTTACTGGCTTGAAGGTAACTAAAATATGTAACAACAAAATTCAGCAACATTTATTCTAAGTTTTAGATGTTTTTGTTATCTTTTTTTATAAACATCATCATAAACAAAGACTATTTACAAATGAAATGTATTTTTTTGGTAAAATGTTTTAAAGACAAAAAGCACTTTATTTCAATGCAAATGTATGCGAATTAATGAAACGGATAAAAACTTCTCAACAACCTTCAAAAAGTTTATAAAAAAAATGTCTATAGAATCATTATTTCAAAAATATTATTACATAATTTTATAAAATCTTTATTCCAAATAATTTCACTTTTATAACAGCACAGAAAAGACCAAAAGATCAACAAGAATGATGACATTTTAAGCCATTTAGATTTATAGTTTAAATGGTAAAAAAAAAGTAATAAATTATTCAACTTTACATCATTTTTAATTTCAATGAACTCTAACATTAGAATAGAAATCCAACGACAATATCAATATTTACTAATTATCAAAAGGCCAGCAGTTAGTAATAGTAATAACTGCGGATATTAATCCTACTTTATAACCAAAACTAATCAAATAACAGGAAAGGAACTTCATTTGAAAACGTGCCCTTTCAAATATGAAACTCTAGTTTGTAAAGGTCATTTCACTAGTGCGCACCACTTAAATAAAGGATGTATTCTTGGCCTGGTTTGAAGCCGACAGGGGGCGCCATTAATCTAGGTAACATGTGTGTCACAGTTTCATTATCTACACACTGCTTTATTCATTTGCTTGACATTTTTTAACATGAAATACTGCACTTGCGAAACACTTGGTTCACTTTTAAACTCTAGTGACAGTTGATGTAAGTTTAATCTGAAGATGGCGCTCATACATTTACTTCATACGACAATGCGGGCGAGTTGGACTTGAACATTTGTAGTACAAATGAAAAGACATTTCATGTGTAATTTTAAATAAAAAATGGTGGATTTAATTTCACGAATGTGCATTCTACGTGTTAAATTGTAGTTTGGGGGCTGGTAACTATCAAAATATATACATTTTTTTTCTACTGTAAATAGGTACAGAGTTTTATGGCTGTCTGACAATGCAAAATGCATTTTACGACGCTTTAACAAGATGTTTAAATTCAAAAATAGTTTTTGTTTTTAAATTTTATTTAATTTGGTATTTGAATTTATAACTTGAAATATGTGTGTTGTATATTATTTAAATAATTAAATATTTATTTAGGCTAAAGAATATAAACTACTTCATCTTTAAAATGCGCCATTTTATTTTCCCCTTTTTCCAAATCACCTTTTGCAAATTATGGCTTAGCTGCAAGGCACATATTTCTTTCTTTTGGCTAGGAGGCCATCATTCAATGTCTAGAGAAAATGTGTGCAGTTTGGTGTTCTTTTTTCTCTTTTATTCTCTTTTCTTTTTTGTTTAACTTCATCTTTACTGCTGTTGCTTAGCAACCTGAAGCTGATTTTTGACGTCACACTCAATTTACCTTACATAAAAAGTACAAGCTACTGAAAGTTTAACAGAAATGTTAGATGACAGCTTTCGTGTTTTTATTTAGGCGATAAAAAACATTTTTAAAATGCCAGTTAAATCCTACATCTTTATTTTTATTCGTTTTAAAAAGTAAATATAAGTGTATTACACCGTAAGTTGAAACATATAACGATGCTCTTCTTTTATTCGAGTTTTGTTGACCAAATAATCTTTACATACATATTAGTTTACTCTTGGCTGCTTTTCACCCTCAGCTGCATCTGGTGGCTGTTAATGGCACTAATAACAGAAACCAGAACCAATAAATTTTCGGCGAGATGTTACTTGCTGAGCGCACGCGCTAGTTCACGCTTCCGGAAGCCGGAAATAAGGAGTGTTATCGAAGTTGGACTGCATTGCTTCTTTTCCTTTCCATCCTATTAGTAGAATAGCGAAAAATCCACTGAATGTAACGTTGTTGTGAATTAAGGAATTAATTCCGGTTGAATTTTTAAACACGACAGAGATGTTGTAACAATTTTTTTGAAAAATTTAAAATAATTTAATCAACGGTTTTTTTTAAATATTTGTTTCAGATTTATTTTCAAAATGACGTAGGTATGAAACAGAAAATGTAAAGTGATTTTTGATGCTGCTTTATCAGATGAGACATGAAAATTTTAAACTTGAGCAGATCCTAAGAACTCACGTCGTTTACCCTTAAGTAGAGATTGTAAGAGTGGAAAACAGTGTAGACACACACACGCACACGAGCAGTTGTTTTGACGAATAAAGTGGATTTCTGTCAACGGTAATTTATCGGGGAATAAACCACACATATTAGACATTTCGTATTTAATAAAGTTTACATGTCATTCATTTGAACACAATGCGTATCACTAGCAATGAGCTTAGGTTGAATATCAAAACCTGCAATGTGTTTAAATGTTATTACTGTTTAGTTTTAAAAGCTTTAATTTAGTATGTTGGTTTATTTAATTACTTTTTTTTTTAATTTGGCTGAGGTACTTGTTGATTTTTTTTGTACCTTTTTAATCTTTAGGTTAATCTCTCTGGGAAAAGTTAAGTGCAAGAAGAAAATAGTGATCCTGTCTTCAAGGAATTTAAATTAAACAAATGTAATTAATTTGTGACTGTCTTCACTTTGGTTTGCTTTTTTTTTACATCGAGAGGCATTTTCATTAAAGAAAAATCGAGTTGAAATGCAAAAGTGAGCTGAGAAACAAATCACCCATTTGGAGAGAGTCTCTTAGTAGAAGTGTGAATGGAATGCTAATGTACACATCACAATTCGGGCAATGGCTACCTATAAAAGATTATGAATTTCTCTATTGAGGCCTAATTTTCTGTTGTCAAAATTAATTTTGTCTTTTTAAATTTTACATAAATATAGGCGGCCCTCGACTTTTGCACACTTTACTTTTGCACACTTTACTTTTGCACATTTTTAAAAATTCATAATCACATTCAATAATGCAAAAAGTGGACTTCATGGAATCATTGGGATGTCATTAGGGTTTTGAGCTGCGGTGCCATGGGCCAAATGTCAAATACATACGATGAGTATAACATGTATATATGTATATAAATTAAGGACTCGTCAAACGTGATTTTAAAATACAATTTTTGATGTTTTTTTTTACATTCCTCTACTTTTGATCGTTCAATATTCCCACACATTTTCAGGAACCAATTATGTGCGAAAGTAGAGGACTGCCTGTGCAGTAATCTCTCCATTTACGCGAGTAATTGGTTCCACAAAAACATGTGTAAATGGAAATGGTAAATGGAAGTATGGAAGACTGTTTTAAAAAAAAAACAGTTGTTGGTGGGTTTTATGGTATATAATGCACAATCTGTACAAATTGTTTACTACTCAATATGTTTAGTATTTTATATGCTGTATTTTACATATGCTGTACTCCTGTTGCAAGCTACATGTGGATGGGACTTATACAGAAAAATAAAATATAAAACTAGAATAACTAAATTTTATCCATTTTTCATTATCGTCATTAGCAGCAAAACCATCAAACCCATTAACAATATCAAAGCAGTTTTCTAAAATACCCACATTTTTAAACTTTAACCCAAGCTTTTAATAACCAATTGCAAATGATTAGGCATCAGGCACTATACAATATCATATTTCAACTTATATTATAATGCAAGGTACAGTTCTGTATGTGTTATTCATTATTTATATACACCTAGTGTAGATTTTATTAATAAAAGGTTAGCGGCAGGCATTTTTCTGTTATAGTTATGACCTATTTTGAGTTATAAATAGTGTAACAAATAACTGTAAAAGTTTTGTTTACAGCTGCTTATTTTTCTTACAATTGTAAAAATGCCTTATGCTGTAAATGTCACATGATTATACACATGACCATCAAAACAGAAAATTGCAAATGGCGGAATAAAACTTTTGCAAGTAAAAACTATCACCATTTGCAATTTTTATGTGTGATGTAAATAGTGGAAAAGTATGTGATTTGCTGTGCTATTTGTAATTTTAATGTGACTTTCCTTATAGTTATAAGCAGGGGTGTGCTGGAGCTGGCTTGCACCGGCTCGTGCGAGCCAGTTGTTAAGATTTTGGAAAATCGGTGAGCCGGTTGTTAAATTATTACGTGAATAAAAATTCTGCTTTTTTCCTCAAACCTGCCAATCGTTTTTAAGTTTGTGTTCTTAAAGATTGAGTGAAACAAGTGTTTTAAACGTGCATTCGTTTATTTTTAATACTTTTTGCTAAAAATAATCTTAGCATTGATATTGCTTGAAATCTGGACCACGTGCAGATTGATAATTTGTATAATATAAAGAGGCAAGTAAGTATCTATTATTATATTAATCTTTCATTATATTAATTAAAAATATCTTGAAATATTATTTCAATTACGAATATTATTTAAATTATAGCGAGCCGGTTGTTAAATTTTTGGTAGCACACTCCTGGTTATAAGTTTTAAACCTCATTTATAACTATAACTATAATTTTATAAAGTGAATTTATGTAAATGAAAGGTTGCTGTACACAATTAAAATTCTATATTTCTTCACATTTTCTTAGAAAACTGGCTTTAAGATGTTTTAAGAAATATCATGTTTATTCAAATAAAAACTTGACCTTATATGAAAAGCATCTTTCAATTAAAACCTGTGCAAACTGCATAAAAAATGAATAAAAGTCAGTTAAAGTAGACAGATGATAATGAAGAGGGAGCAAATTGATAAAATAGACAGTTGATCTATTTCATAATGGCTTATTACAGCTCAGAGAACTGAGTTGACATTTCAATTTTCAACTGTCTAGTTTATCAATTTTTTTTTAAAAAAACAAGATAAGACTTTAAGTTTTATTATTGTGAAATTCTTTAGAGCGTTCTTGTACAAATAGACGAGTTTAATAAATCAATTGATGAATAGAGGTTAATGAGAAAGAAAATGTTAGGGATTTACTAATTGAAGAAGCAGTTGCATATAATTAAGTTTAAAGGATAAGACATTTATATTCTGCTAAATGTATAACGTTTGAAGTAAGAGCAAATGAATCAATTTATATAAAATGATGTTTTCAGGAATCCAAAGATTCTGTAAAGTGAAATTAACGACTCCACTCACAGTCAGAAATTACATGAAAATAACATTTGAAGATTTAAATAAGTTATATTTTGACCTTTTTTTCTTATTTGTAAGTAAGAATATTAGAAGTTCCATAATTAATAAGGGTTTAATGGAAAAATTAAATGGCAAATTACTGGAATAAAGCAATGATTTGCTTTAAATGCAATTTTTAATTTTTAATTAAATTTTAATGAGATAAATACAAATGAATTTGAGAATAAATAAAAAGAAATGAATTTGAGAATAAATAAAAAGA